>JAMOIN010001303.1:5000-185376 GCA_024666655.1 Dascyllus trimaculatus | reverse complement strand
TATCAGGTGTATCCTGTGTAGTATAACAGGTGTATCAGGTGTATCCTGTGTAGTATAACAGGTGTATCAGGTGTATCCTGTGTAGTATAACAGGTGTATCAGGTGTATCCTGTGTAGTATAACAGGTATATCAGGTGTATCCTGTGTAGTATAACAGGTGTATCAGGTGTATCCTGTGTAGTATAACAGGTGTATCAGGTGTATCCTGTGTAGTATAACAGGTGTATCAGGTGTATCCTGTGTAGTATAACAGGTGTATCAGGTGTATACTGTGTAGTATAACAGGTGTATCAGGTGTATACTGTGTAGTATAACAGGTGTATCAGGTGTATACTGTGTAGTATAACAGGTATATCAGGTGTATCCTGTGTAGTATAACAGGTGTATCAGGTGTATCCTGTGTAGTATAACAGGTGTATCAGGTGTATCCTGTGTAGTATAACAGGTGTATCAGGTGTATACTGTGTAGTATAACAGGTGTATCCTGTGTAGTATAACAGGTGTATCGGGTGTATACTGTGTAGTATAACAGGTGTATCCTGTGTAGTATAACAGGTGTATCAGGTGAATCCTGTGTAGTATAACAGGTGTATCAGGTGTATCCTGTGTAGTATAACAGGTGTATCAGGTGTATCCTGTGTAGTATAACAGGTGTATCAGGTGTATCCTGTGTAGTATAACAGGTGTATCAGGTGTATCCTGTGTAGTATAACAGAGGTTCTTGTGCTGGGCAGGTGTTGGAGCTGCTGAGGAGACGAGGAGGATGTTCTGAGGAGAACTTTGACTCCATGGGTCTCCTGCAGACTCTCTACCTGGTGAAGATGGACGGAGTCGACGGGAAGAAAACATCTGCAGGAAAATCAGATCCAGCTGCTGACGCTGCAAACAACAGCCGAGTGAACGACGGCAGGACGGACACCGAGATGAAAGGTTGGCTGTAGTGACGGTGTTCAGATCATCCTGATGTGAAGGAGCTCGTTAGAAATGAATCGTCTCACGTGGAAACCTGTTCCCCCAGATCAGCTGATTTAATATTTAGATTCTGCTTCTGCAGTAGCTTTGATGTGTGACAGTTAGGTTAGTTTCATTCACAGTCAACATGTGACCTCTTGAAACAGCCATGCTAGCTGTTTTATGCTAAGCTAAGCTAGGCTACTGTCAGCTCCAGCTCTGATAGCGACTGATGCTATCAATATTATTAATAATAGTGATAGTAATCATAATAGATGTTTGAATAATCCACTAACGTTCAGTGTTTTTATTCACAGAGTTGCTGCTGACAGGAAGTAGTGATGTCACCAGAGGCGGAGCCAGCAAGTGAGCGAGTGATTTGATTGGCTGAGATCTGACTTACTGAGATTGGAGAGTCACTGAGGGACTGACAGAGTTTCAGTGGATCAGAGGAATAAAGAGTGACGTTTGGAATCCTTCAGATCATTGATTAAAACTGAATGTGATGCCTGTTTACACGCTGCAGGTCTGACATGACGATCAATACGATTTATTGATCATTAACAGTCAGTCAGTCTCACTGCAATAAACAGGACGACAGGCTGCCTGCTCGTTAAACAGCCATCAGCCTTCTTCATGACTTCATGTGGAAGCTGTCTAACACTGGGGTTTGTTGCTGCCTGAACCTTTGGGATCTTTTATACGTTCGCTGTCTGAACATCAGCTGTGTGTTTTCATTTGCACTGTTTCTGAGGGAGGGTTTACTTTAATGAGATTATTGGTCACATTTCAGGATGTAGAGGAGAGGAGGCTGGCTGCTGAGAGAATTCTGCTTTGAAGGGTGAAGCTGAGCTCTTCTGCATGTTTCACTTTATTTTCATTTCTTCTAGAGATTAAGAGCTGGGCAGGTTTTTCAGGTATACGCCTGCAGCCGAGGTACGAACACATGAAGCCCTCTGTTCAAATCACTTTGTTCTGTTTTTATTAAAAAGGTACGAAGCTCTGAGTGTTTCAGAAATGATCTGAAGTGTTCAAAGGACACGGAGAACCAGAGATGACTCCAGTTTATTTAAGTCTCAGGGATGAAAACGTTCAACATGAACCTGCTCAGATCTCTTCCTTTGTTTTCCTGTTTTTACAAACTTTGTCTGTAGCTGGATGTTTGCAGTGAAAGTTGATGTTTGTTAGCTGTAAAATAAATGTAGTAGACGTTCTTCTGTGTGGTTATTGTTGGTTAAAAGGTTCCTGTCTTCATGAGAATACTGACTTGAGATGTTATTTACAGTTTTGATTACAGCTAACATGTAAGTTAATACGTTATTATGTGGCTTCACTAATTATTACCTGTAATTTAACAAAACAGGAAAAATCTGTAAGACAAGTAAATAGATAATAAAAAAAGACAATTAAAAACATACATTTTCGACAGCATATCATGGATGAACTTGTTTTTGTCACTGTTTTCTCCTCAGTCCTGTTCATTCGGTGCTTCCATCCGTCAGCTCTTCCCAATGAAATTATACTTGTGTCTCTGTTTGTCTCTCAGGTGTTTGCTCTACCTGCTCATCAGGCAGGTGTCCTACAGTCATGTAAAATGGTTTAAAGTATAATTCTGTAGTGTTTAAATCCCCAGCATTTAAATTATTCAGGTAAATCCACACCATAGATATTACTGTAGGGTCTAAAGCCCAGTATTTAAACTGGTTACATTTATTCTTAATGCCAATCATATAATAGCATAACCCTGTCTTTTTACTGGAGAGCACCTTGGCCGAATGAATGTCAGTGACGTGGCTTTTAATCATCCCATTTATGTTCCTAATTCTTAATCTTTTAATTTCTTCTCATCTGATGCTCATAAACGGAGTGCAGTACCAGCATCCAGCCAGGAGGGGGCGCAGATGCAGCAGAAGAAGAAACCAAAGCGCCTCTTCTTCGTTTTTAACAAACAGACTTTATGTCTGTTGGCTTTTAGACAGCAGATTAACGTTAGCTAGTTTCACTAACTAGTTAAACTGTCTGCCAAGCTGAACACCGTCAGCGCTGGCTAGTCAGGTTTGTTGAGACCACAGAGGGAAGCTAACTTTAGCCTGGTGAGTTAAAGCTAGCATTAGCGAACCGGAACCGGAACCAGTAAATGTGACGGAAGTCCAGCAGAGTGAAACACGAAGCTGTGGTCAGTTTTCAGGTAAGAAACATGGAATTAATCATGTTTATAGTTCTATTCAGGAACACGAGGATCTACAGAGTTTAACGACAAGTTCTGCTCGAACTTCTGGTTTGACCCAAAGCTGTGCAGAACCAGCAGCAGACGAGTCAAACAGAGGTTCTCTAAATGTTCCCCAAACATAAAGAAGACAGGCATGTTCTAACAGAACCCAACATAAACAACATCAATCTGACGGTGGAGAATTTATTCTGCTCTATGAAACGGAATAGAAACAGATGTTCAGGTTCTTATCTTCAACATTACATCTTTATTCATTTATTTTATTTTTTAATATTCATATCTGAGATGTTGTCGTTCAAACTGAAATTTCAATGTGAAAAAAAACTGCTGAAAAATACTGAAAGTAATTATATATCAAAGTAACATATAAATATGATGAACATGTGATGATTAAGGATACTACTACTAATAATAATGATAATAATGACAATAATAATAATAATAATAATAATAATAATAATAATGATCTGAGAGCAGCTGAAAGGGTCAGTAAATAAACACAGATTGTACTTTAATATTATGACTATGACAGGATCCATCATGTAAAATAGTGATTTATATTTTCTGTCAGACTCTTTCTGGGTTGTTGTTTTTATTCTAGCTTCAGAGCTTGTCGTGGATCATTTCCACTTCAGCTGCTTTACATTCTAATGAAGGTTAAACCCAAAGACAGAAACCACTTCTCCATCATTAGATTAGATTATACCTTATTTGATTTTGACTTGATACTGTGGTCTGTTGGTGAGATAGTCTGTTGTCCATGCAGCCAGGTGTTGGTCCACCCCAGCTCCTTCCATCTTCACCCTCAGCAGTGACGGCTGGATGGTGTTGAAAGCACTGGAGAAGTCAAAGAACATGACCTTCACAGTGCTCCCAGTGTTCTCCAGATGTGACAGTGATCAGTGCATCAGGTAGATCACTGCATCGTCCACCCCGATACCAGGTGTCTCAGAATGACCCTCTCCATGGTCTTCATCAGGTGGGAGGTCAGGGCAACAGGCCTGAAGTGGTTTGGCTCCCTGGGGCGTTTGGTACTGGGACCACACAGGAAGTCTTCCACAGGACCAGGACTTTCTCCAGACTCAGGCTCAGATTGAACATGTCATTCATCCCGTTTTTAAATGGAACACGAGTTTGATAAAGCCATAATAATAATTCCAATAAGAACATAATTCAAGCAGGTTATTAATCCGTGTTAGATCCATCGAATCACCTTAAAGATAACCAGCGGTCAGAATGTAGGTGTGAGCTGCAGCCGTCCTGGCTTTGGTAATAAATCTGATTCAGTCGATGACCTCCCTGTTGCTCCTATCAGGACTTCTTGTTGTTGACAGCACAGCTCTCCTTCGTATCACCACTAAATGTCTGGTCGGTTTGTGTGTTTCTCTTTAAGCCAGGAGGTCAACTATTCCAGAGGATCCAGTTTCAGTCTGTGGACGTCCAGCCGAGGTCAGAGGCAGCTTCAGCTTTATCTCCGTGTTCTTATCTTTGCTTCATGTGTTTCTCTTTAACCAACGTCTGACAGCTGAACTGAGCTGCTGCTTCTCTAATTTTCTACCCGTTAAGTTTTTATTGAAGCAGCTCTGAGCTGTTTTTATCGGTTCACTTTGAAGCCTGAGACTCAGTTTAAAAATAGCTTCAGTCTGTAAATAACAGCAGTTAGCCGTTACCGTTAGCTGTTAACAGTTACCTGTTAGCTATTAGCAGTTACTGTTAGCTATTAGCAATTACTGTTCGCTGTTAGCAGTTACTGTTAGCTGTTAACAGTTACCTGTTAGCTATTAGCAGTTACTGTTAGCTATTAGCAGTTACTGTTCGCTGTTAGCAGTTACTGTTCGCTGTTAGCAGTTACTGTTAGCTGTTAACAGTTACCTGTTAGCTATTAGCAGTTACTGTTCGCTGTTAGCAGTTACCTGTTAGCTATTAGCAGTTACTGTTAGCTATTAGCAGTTACTGTTAGCTATTAGCAGTTACTGTTCGCTGTTAGCAGTTACCTGTTAGCTGTTAACAGTTACTGTTAGCTGTTAGCAGTTACTGTTAGCTATTAGCAGTTACTGTTAGCTATTAACAGTTACTGTTAGCTGTTAGCAGTTACTGTTAGCTATTAGCAGTTACTGTTCGCTGTTAACAGTTACCTGTTAGCTGTTAGCAGTTACCTGTTAGCTATTAGCAGTTACTGTTCGCTGTTAGCAGTTACCTGTTAGCTGTTAACAGTTACTGTTAGCTATTAGCAGTTACTGTTAGCTATTAGCAATTACTGTTCGCTGTTAGCAGTTACTGTTAGCTGTTAACAGTTACCTGTTAGCTATTAGCAGTTACTGTTAGCTATTAGCAGTTACTGTTCGCTGTTAGCAGTTACTGTTAGCTGTTAACAGTTACTGTTAGGTATTAGCAGTTACTGTTCGCTGTTAGCAGTTACCTGTTAGCTGTTAGCAGTTACCTGTTAGCTATTAGCAGTTACTGTTAGCAGTTACCTGTTAGCTATTAGCAGTTACTGTTAGCAGTTACCTGTTAGCTGTTAACAGTTACTGTTAGCTGTTAGCAGTTACTGTTAGCTATTAGCAGTTACTGTTAGCTATTAACAGTTACTGTTAGCTGTTAGCAGTTACTGTTAGCTATTAGCAGTTACTGTTCGCTGTTAACAGTTACCTGTTAGCTGTTAGCAGTTACCTGTTAGCTATTAGCAGTTACTGTTCGCTGTTAGCAGTTACCTGTTAGCTGTTAACAGTTACTGTTAGCTATTAGCAGTTACTGTTAGCTATTAGCAATTACTGTTCGCTGTTAGCAGTTACTGTTAGCTGTTAACAGTTACCTGTTAGCTATTAGCAGTTACTGTTAGCTATTAGCAGTTACTGTTCGCTGTTAGCAGTTACTGTTAGCTGTTAACAGTTACTGTTAGGTATTAGCAGTTACTGTTCGCTGTTAGCAGTTACCTGTTAGCTGTTAGCAGTTACCTGTTAGCTATTAGCAGTTACTGTTAGCAGTTACCTGTTAGCTGTTAACAGTTACTGTTAGCTGTTAGCAGTTACTGTTAGCTATTAGCAGTTACTGTTAGCAGTTACTGTTAGCTATTAGCAGTTACTGTTCGCTGTTAGCAGTTACCTGTTAGCTGTTAGCAGTTACTGTTAGCTGTTAGCAGTTACCTGTTTGCAGTTACTGTTAGCTGTTAACAGTTACTGTTAGCTGTTAGCAGTTACTGTTAGCTGTTAGCAGTTACCTGTTAGCTGTTAACAGTTGCCTGTTAGCAGTTACTGTTAGCAGTTAGCTCATTAATGTTCACCTCAGCTGGTTTTTAAATTGAACTTTTCTGAAACAGCAGGACGAACTGGACAAATAATGAAAACAAATTCAGGCAGCCAACGCTACAGAACAGTTCAGACTACCTTTATTGATGTTTTATTTCTAACATCTTCCAGATTTAAGACAGGATCCTGATCGGCTCTATGAAAGTAACTGGACAGTTCCTAATAATTAGACCCAACACAGAGCGTAACCTGGACTTATAAATGTTAAGGCTCAGACTCTACAGTGGTATTATTTATATGTATTAATCTGACTAATTCAAAACTACAGCTATGAACCTCCATCAAGCAGAGTTAGTCCTCTCTGAGCTGACTCTGCTTTCATTCTTTTTAAGTGTATTTTAACACAGATGCACTTTTTAAACTTGGTTATAAAACAGTGAACAGAATTAAAGACACACGAGACGTTCAGTGTCAGAAGGTTCCGGTTTGTTCAGTGTCATCAGCTTCATGCTGCTGTCAGAGGAGGACATGTAGTGATCTGACCTGTCAGGGTTCGTTCTCTCTCAGGGGTTTTCAGATGAACAAGTCTGTCCTGCTCCCACCAGCTTTCATCTATTTATACAGAGTGAGATGTTTCTGTGTGACGTCGGGTCGGTGGGCCGGTACCAGTGATAAACTCTGTCTGGTCCTCAGATGTCCTCCCCACAGATCTCCTCCCTGTCTTGGGGACACATGAAGGTTACAGGAAGCTCCTCCGCCTACAAGGACTGTAAGGTTTGGCCTGGAGGCAGCCGGGCCTGGGACTGGAGGGAGACCGGAACCGACGTGAGTCCAGCTGCATGTCCTTATAGACACCAGGGTTCTGATGAACATGTCAGTGGACAGGACGTGGTTCTACCTGAACATCAGGTTCATAAAACCCTCTTTGTGTCTCAGCGACCGTCTGTCTGCTGTAACTCTGGTAAAGACGTTTTAAACGGTTCAGGTTCATTCCCACCTGTTTCTATTAAACATCAGATTGACGTATCTCTAAAGCAGGGTTTCTGTCAGCATGTGCAGCTGCAGGTCAGCCGAATGTTCCACCAGACGTCTGCAGATCAGATCAGGTGTGATGATTGAGACAGGTAGAGCCCTCCTGGTGGACATCCACATCACATTGGGTCTTTGTAAATGTGGGTTTTTATGTCCAGCATCATCCAGGAGTCCAGCCTGCAGACCTGGAGGAGGTTCTGAAGAAAGGAGTGGAGCTGCTGGTGATCGGTAGAGGGATGATGGAAGCCCTGCAGGTAAACACACCTACAACACACCTGCTGCATCACCTACAGCAGAGCTAATGATCCGATCAGCTGATCAGACCACGTCTGAGATACCAGAAGGTTGATAGCAAATCAAACTAAACTTTATCTAACTAAACTTGGACTAACTTTACCCTGTTAACCAGGACCGTCTGTTGGTGTTCATGTTGGGGAGTTCTGATCCGATCTCAGACCAGGACCCGCTGATTAACCTCAGTCTGTCCCAGTAGACTACCAGGTCATGAGGCAGACGTTGTGGTTTACTGCTCAGCACACACATTCCTAAAAACGTTCTCATTCAATACAGAATCATCAATCAATAACTTGTTGATCAATGAACTGGTCACCGTGGTGATTTGTTCTGATGTTGCCGTTTCGTTCTTCAGTTACTGAGATTCAGGATCTCTGTTGATCCCAGTTCGTCTTAAACCCATCAGCTCTGGTTGGAGGTCATTAACCTCCACATTAGTCTCTGTCATGGTGCCCGTTGCAGCTAAACTCCCACAATGCTCTCTGCTGAGTGACGCCTCCTCTGGTCTCTACAGTGTTAAACAGTAAGAGGCTCCCCCTGGTGGAACAACCAGGAACTACAGCTGGTCTATGATACAGTTACTGACATCATGGAGAGAAAACAGGTTTAATACATCTGTTGGAGCCTCAGTACATCCTCTAGTACTACATTTACCCTCTAGTACTACATGTACCCTCTAGTACTACATGTACCCTCTAGTACTACATGTACCCTCTAGTACTACATGTACCCTCTAGTACTACATTTACCCTCTAGTACTACATGTACCCTCTAGTACTACATTTACCCTCTAGTACTACATTTACCCTCTAGTACTACAGTACTAGTACACCCTACTACCTACATGTACCCTCTAGTACTACATTTACCCCCTACATGTACCCTCTAGTACTAACACTTGTACCCTCTAGTACTACTACCCTCTAGTACTACATTTATCCTCCCTCTAATACTACATTTACCTCTAGTACTACTACCTACTAGTACTACTTACCCTCTACATACTACATTTACCCTCTAACACTACATGTACCCTCTAGTACTACATTTACCCTCTAGTACTACATTTACCCTCTAATACTACATGTACCCTCTAGTACTACATTTACCCTCTAACACTACATGTACCCTCTAGTACTACATTTACCCTCTAGTACTACATTTATCCTCTAGTACTACATTTACCCTCTAACACTACATGTACCCTCTAGTACTACATTTACCCTCTAGTACTACATTTACCCTCTAACACTACCTTTACCCTCTAGTACTACATTTACCCTCTAGTACTACATTTACCCTCTAGTACTACATTTACCCTCTAGTACTACATTTATCCTCTAGTACTACATTTACCCTCTAGTACTACATGTACCCTCTAATACTACATGTACCCTCTAGTACTACATTTACCCTCTAACACTACATGTACCCTCTAGTACTACATTTACCCTCTAGTACTACATTTACCCTCTAGTACTACATTTATCCTCTAGTACTACATTTACCCTCTAGTACTACATGTACCCTCTAGTACTACATTTATCCTCTAGTACTACATGTACCCTGTAGTACTACAGTAGACAGTGTGGTCTGGATGTTCTCGTTCCCAGGTTCCTTCCACCACTCTGGACTTCGTGAAGCAGAAAGGTGTTCAGGTCCAGGTCCTGCAGACGGAGAAAGCTGTGGCTGAATACAACAAACTGGCCGTACAAGGTGCCAAGGTGGGCGGAGTCTTCCACTCCACCTGCTGATGACGTCACCAGCTCAGGCGACCTGCAGAGGGGCGGAGTCTGTTTCTGCCTGCATGTGTAGCTGATAGTTCAGAGCTTTTCACTGTAGACCAGAGGTTCCTGGTTGGCCTGAAGTCTTAATGTCTAAGCTGTGGAGCGTTTCCAGGCTTCATAGAGATCAGTAGCGTCTACAACCCTGAACGCATGACGTGTGAATCTACTGCAGGAGCTTTACTAAACACAGCAGCAGGTGTCTCTACCTGTTCACCTGCAGAGTCTAACCCTGATGCAGTAATCAAGTGGAGGACCTCTGCTCTGTAACCGAAGTCCTTCAGGGAGAATTCTCTGCAGGATTGTTCAAAACTCTGCATTTTAAAGGACGTAGAACGTCTTTTACAACCAACAGACTGAGATCCATCTGAACCCTGAACCACTCAGAGAGAACGTCTGACGTCATTCAGCAGCAGGTGAATTAAAGCTGTGTGAGGTTTGGTTCATATAATGTGGCTGCAGTTAATGTTTCCACTGTCAGCTGATCTGTCCAGATGTTCTAAATTCATAGTTTAGTTCTTTGATCAACAAATAAAGAAGAACGTGGATCAGAGGTTCCTCTCCAGTTTACCGTCACAGAGGAGGGAAACCAGAAGTGTTTAAGCTGTTTATTATCAGAGGATCTGTTCCCACCTCCTCACCTACAGCTGACACCTGCAGCTCTGCTGTGTTTCACTGCATCAGTTGAGCTTCAGCAGAATGACAATGATCAGTTTACCCGTCTTCAGAACACGCTGGTCTCGATGACACGCGGTTCTCTGGGTTTTCATGTCAAACCGTGATGAACAGCTTCAGACCAGCAGCTCTGATCTTCTCCACGGTTCAGTGACGGGTTCCTTCATTTGAATCTGCTGGTTCTGGGATAAACAGCTTCAGTCTGGCAGCAGCATGGAGCTGTACATGTTTTAAACAGCCTTCAGCTTCTGCAGTACAGCTGATTCAAGTGTGAACCTCAGACGGGTTCACTGTAAATAAACCAAGGCTCTGTTTAATCCTGATGCTCAGCTCTGCTGAGGAACATCCTGAAGTTAAAGTTTCAGAACACTCTGGGACCTGAACTTCAAGAAGCTGCTTTGTGTTTTACCAAAGACTCAATCTGGATTTAATTTGAACTGATACAAATGCTCCACCTGTTGTTTTTAGAGGAACCCTGATGGGCCCGTCTGCTGGACTTGAACACGACTGTAGAACAGATGATGAGGTTTGGTAGTGAAATGTGGTTCTGATCCAATAAAAGCAGAAAATGAATCTTCACCACAGTGTCTGTCTTTTTAAACACACTGAACATTACATTGTTATTATCCTGTAACTGGTTCTGAGTTACTGATGCAGTTTAACTGACGTCTTCCTTCAGTCCAGAACCAGAACCAGAACCAGCTGAGGCTCTCTCAGGTGTCTCTGTCAGCGTCGGGCAGGTTTGGGCATGATGAACACTTTGACAGGTTTGCTGAAGGGGATGGTTCCTTCGACGGCGCCCTCTGCAGGCGGGAGGCTGTCGATGGCGTCGCTCCATCCTAGTCTGGAGGAGCAGGAGGAGCTGTAGGCCAGCAGGAGGCGCACTTCGATCTGAGACGGTTCTGGAACACAAATATCAACAGATGTGATGTAAAGACATCTTGAAGGATTCAAAGCAGACTTGATGGTCTTCATGTGCTGTAAACTAGTACTGAGTCATTCCATCAGTCCTCAACCAGAACCTCCTCAGAACCACCTGGTTCTTTATCGGCAGAAACTTTATTACCTAACAGGAAGTTGTACCTTCATACTATGGATGTCTCCAGTGCACAGACCTGGGTCCACATTTATCACGTCTAACGGACCAGGGTCATCTCCTCAGCTTAATCATTTTCTAATATAACAGATCAAGTCCAAACGAACCGAATCTGAAGATCCATCCAGAAACACCTTCTAAAGCAGCTGCAGACCCAAACACGTCTCACCTGTCCATGCAGTGTGTGACAGGTACACCTGTGTGATGAGGCGGTGTCGGTCCGGTCCAGGCTTCCTGAAGTCGGCAGGTTTGGGATGGATCACATGACTCTGACCGTCTGGATACAGAACCTGCAGTGATTGGTTGACAGAGCACAGGTGAGTCGGCAGTGAAACACCTGCAGCTGTTAGAGTCTCCAGTTGGACCTGGACGGTTCCATCAGTCAGTTAGAACCGAGGTAGGTTCTTGGATGAAGGTGGAACATCTTCAGGAACCTAAAATCCTTCTAATGACCCCGTTACCTGGATGACTGAGGATCTTGACTAAAACAGGTGTTGGATCACGACAAACAGCAAAAAGAACAAACCACATTCACCTGAACAAACTTTAACGAAGGTGCAGTTGGTCTGATGCTCTGAACAAAACGAGGTCATTCAATAAGTACAGCAGCCGTCTGTTAAACCAGCAGCAAACCTGAAACACTGAACACTCTGTTACCTGAACTTTAACGGAGTTCTGAGGATCCTGGACGTGCTCCAGCGTGGCGTCGATGTCTAGCGCCACCACCAGGCCGGACGTGAACCTCAGCGGGTTGTCGGACTCCCCAGTGGGTTCTATGATGGTGGCCGTGGCCCGGTGGATCTGTTAGAAAGCAGAAACTCTCTTTATCGAGGTGGTTTAGTGTAGAAACACTGAGTTTGTCGTCAGTTCCTTCTTTTGTTGTTGGTACCTGTTCAGGTAGTCGGAGCTGCAGCAGTCCACTCTGTCTGAGCGTCGTCTGCAGGATCTTCACCAGCTCCACCGGTTTACATGAAGACAGCCGAGGCAGCAGCTCCAACAGCTTCTCCACAAAACTGTCCTGGAGGTGAGGCAGCTCAGTCAGGAAGAGCCTGAAAACAGAACAACGTCACTCCACAACCTGAAAACTGGTCTTTAAACCATAAAAACGGGTCCTTGAACTATAAAAATGGGTCCTTGAACTATAAAAACTGGTCTTTAAACTATAAAAACTGGTCCTTGAACCAGGTCCAGACAGAATAACTGCAAACAAGCATCTGGAAGAAACTCTCAGAAGACTGAAGTTCTGCTCAGATCAAGGCCTGAACCACCAAGAAGTGTTTTATTGAGTTCCAGACTGATAATATTCCATCAGCTGGGTTGTCTGTGACTCACCTGTTCATGTCTCTACAGGGACAAATAAAACTGTTCTAAGGTCAGTCTGGAGCTTTCAAGTCAATTTGGACGAGTTGAAAGTTGTTTGAAAGAGAAAAACACACAAATAAAATACTACCTCTGAAAAGTTTCAATGTCCTGCAGAAACTTCTCACAGCTGCTGATCAGAGAATCCAACCTGAAGAGAGACGAGAAGAAACATCAGAACAAAACTGCTGCTTGGTTTGTTTCAGTATCTGCATTAAAACATCCAGTAAAACCTGCCACCAACATCTAGACCCTATGGACATCTAGACCCCTATGAACACCAACATCTGGACCCTATGGACATCGAGACCCCTATGAACACCAACATCTGGACCCTATGGACATCTAGACCCCTATGAACACCAACATCTGGACCCTATGGACATCTAGACCCCTATGAACACCAACATCTGGACCCTATGGACATCTAGACCCCTATGAACACCAACATCTAGACCCTATGAACACCAACATCTAGACCCTATGGACACCAACATCTAGACCCTATGAACACCAACATCTAGACCCTATGAACACCAACATCTAGACCCTATGGACACCAACATCTAGACCCTATGAACACCAACATCTAGACCCTATGGACACCAACATCTAGACCCTATGAACACCAACATCTAGACCCTATGGACACCAACATCTAGACCCCTATGAACACCAACATCTAGACCCTATGAACACCAACATCTAGACCCTATGGACATCAACATCTAGACCCTATGAACACCAACATCTAGACCCTATGAACACCAACATCTAGACCCTATGAACACCAACATCTAGACCCTATGAACACCAACATCTAGACCCCTATGAACACCAACATCTAGACCTCTATGAACACCAACATCTAGACCTCTATGAACACCAACATCTAGACCCCTATGAACACCAACATCTAGACCTCTATGAACACCAACATCTAGACCTCTATGAACACCAACATCTAGACCCCTATGAACACCAACATCTAGACCCTATGAACACCAACATCTAGACCCCTATGAACACCAACATCTAGACCCCTATGAACACCAACATCTAGACCCTATGGACACCAACATCTAGACCTCTATGGACACCAACATCTAGACCTCTATGGACACCAACATCTAGACCCCTATGAACACCAACATCTAGACCCCTATGAACACCAACATCTAGACCCTATGAACACCAACATCTAGACCCGATGAACACCAACATCTAGGACCCTATGGACACCAACATCTAGACCCTATGAACACCAACATCTAGGACCCTATGAACACCAACATCTAGACCCTATGAACACCAACATCTAGACCCTATGAACACCAACATCTAGACCCTCTGAACACCAACATCTAGACCCTATGAACACCAACATCTAGACCCCCATGAACACCAACATCTAGACCCCCATGAACACCAACATCTAGACCCCTATGAACACCAACATCTAGACCCCTATGAACACCAACATCTAGACCCCTATGAACACCAACATCTAGACCCTATGAACACCAACATCTAGACCCCTATGAACACCAACATCTAGACCCTATGGACACCAACATCTAGACCCCTATGAACACCAACATCTAGACCCCTATGAACACCAACATCTAGACCCCTATGAACACCAACATCTAGACCCTATGATCACCAACATCTAGACCCCTATGAACACCAACATCTAGACCCCTATGAACACCAACATCTAGACCCTATGGACACCAACATCTAGACCCCTATGAACACCAACATCTAGACCCCTATGAACACCAACATCTAGACCCCTATGAACACCAACATCTAGACCCTATGAACACCAACATCTAGACCCTATGACACCAACATCTAGACCCTATGGACACCAACATCTAGACCCCTATGAACACCAACATCTAGACCCCTATGAACACCAACATCTAGACCCTATGAACACCAACATCTAGACCCCTATGAACACCAACATCTAGACCCCTATGAACACCAACATCTAGACCCTATGAACACCAACATCTAGACCCTATGAACACCAACATCTAGACCCTATGAACACCAACATCTAGACCCTATGGACACCAACATCTAGACCCCTATGAACACCAACATCTAGACCCCTATGATCACCAACATCTCTAGACCCCTATGATCACCAACATCTAGACCCCTATGATCACCAACATCTAGACCCCTATGAACACCAACATCTAGACCCTAGGAACACCAACATCTAGACCCCTATGAACACCAACATCTAGACCCTATGAACACCAACATCTAGACCCTATGAACACCAACATCTAGACCCTATGGACACCAACATCTAGACCCTATGAACACCAACATCTAGACCCTATGAACACCAACATCTAGACCCTATGAACACCAACATCTAGACCCTATGAACACCAACATCTAGACCCTATGAACACCAACATCTAGACCCCTATGAACACCAACATCTAGACCCCTATGAACACCAACATCTAGACCCTATGAACACCAACCTCTAGACCCTATGAACACCAACATCTGGACCCTATGAACACCAACATCTAGACCCTATGAACACCAACATCTAGACCCCTATGAACACCAACATCTAGACCCCTATGAACACCAACCTCTAGACCCTATGAACACCAACATCTAGACCCTATGAACACCAACATCTGGACCCTATGAACACCAACATCTAGACCCTATGAACACCAACATCTAGACCCCTATGAACACCAACATCTAGACCCTATGAACACCAACATCTAGACCCTATGAACACCAACATCTAGACCCTATAAACACCAACATCTAGACCCCTATGAACACCAACATCTAGACCCTATGAACACCAACATCTGGACCCTATGAACACCAACATCTAGACCCTATGAACACCAACATCTAGACCCTATGAACACCAACATCTAGACCCTATGGACACCAACATCTAGACCCCTATGAACACCAACATCTAGACCCCTATTAACACCAACATCTAGACCCCTATGAACACCAACATCTAGACCCTATGAACACCAACATCTAGACCCTATGAACACCAACATCTAGACCCTATGGACACCAACATCTAGACCCTAGGAACACCAACATCTAGACCCCTATGATCACCAACATCTAGACCCCTATGAACACCAACATCTAGACCCTAGGAACACCAACATCTAGACCCCTATGAACACCAACATCTAGACCCCTATGAACACCAACATCTAGACCCCTATGAACACCAACATCTAGACCCTAGGAACACCAACATCTAGACCCCTATGAACACCAACATCTAGAGCCCTATGAACACCAACATCTAGAGCCCTATGAACACCAACATCTAGACCCCTATGAACACCAACATCTGGACCCTATGGACACCAACATCTAGACCCCTATGAACACCAACATCCAGATGTGTGCATGTTGTGTACATCAGGATGTGTGCATGTTGTGTATATCAGGATGTGTGCATGTTGTGTACATCCAGATGTGTGCATGTTGTGTACATCCAGATGTGTGCATGTTGTGTACATCCAAGTGTGTGCATGTTGTGTACATCAGGATGTGTGCATGTTGTGTACATCCGGATGTGTGCATGTTGTGTACATCCAGCTGTGTGCATGTTGTGTACATCCAGCTGTGTGCATGTTGTTTACATCCAGATGTGTGCATGTTGTGTACATCCAGATGTGTGCATGTTGTGTACATCCAGATGTGTGCATGTTGTGTACATCCAGATGTGTGCATGTTGTGTACATCAGATGTGTGCATGTTGTGTACATCCATGTGTGCATGTTGTGTACATCAGGATGTGTGCATGTTGTGTACATCCGGATGTGTGCATGTTGTGTACATCCAGATGTGTGCATGTTGTGTACATCCAGATGTGTGCATGTTGTGTACATCCAGATGTGTGCATGTTGTGTACATCAGGATGTGTGCATGTTGTGTACATCCGGATGTGTGCATGTTGTGTACATCCAGATGTGTGCATGTTGTGTACATCCAGATGTGTGCATGTTGTGTACATCCAGATGTGTGCATGTTGTGTACATCCAGATGTGTGCATGTTGTGTATATCAGGATGTGTGCATGTTGTGTACATCCAGGTGTGTGCATGTTGTGTACATCCAGATGTGTGCATGTTGTGTATATCAGGATGTGTGCATGTTGTGTACATCAGGATGTGTGCATGTTGTGTACATCCAGATGTGTGCATGTTGTGTACATCCAGCTGTGTGCATGTTGTGTACATCAGGATGTGTGCATGTTGTGTACATCCAGCTGTGTGCATGTTGTGTACATCAGGATGTGTGCATGTTGTGTACATCCAGATGTGTGCATGTTGTGTACATCCAGATGTGTGCATGTTGTGTACATCCAGATGTGTGCATGTTGTGTACATCCAGATGTGTGCATGTTGTGTACATCCAGCTGTGTGCATGTTGTGTACATCAGGATGTGTGCATGTTGTGTACATCCAGATGTGTGCATGTTGTGTATATCAGGATGTGTGCATGTTGTGTATATCCAGATGTGTGCATGTTGTGTACATCCAGATGTGTGCATGTTGTGTACATCAGGATGTGTGCATGTTGTGTACATGTGGTACATACACTGACCCGTGTCTGGTTCTGGCCGTCAGGATCAGCTGCAGAGCCTTGGCCTGCAGTCGAATGTGATGAATCATTGCCACCTGACGGTTCTCCAGACCGCTGTAGAGGAACTCCAGTTTGTAGGTCTGATCCAGGATCTACAGAACCGCAGAACCACACAGTCAGACACAGAACCACACAGAACCTGGTACCTGTTGTGGTACCTGTTGTGGTACCTGTTGCGTTACCTGTTGTGGTACCTGTTGTGGTACCTGTTGCGTTACCTGTTGTGGTACCTGTTGTGGTACCTGTTGTGGTACCTGTTGCGTTACCTGTTGTGGTACCTGTTGTGGTACCTGTTGTGGTACCTGTTGTGGTACCTGTTATGGTACCTTTTGCGTTACCTGTTGCGTTACCTGTTGCGGTACCTGTTGCGGTACCTGTTGCGGTACCTGTTGCGGTACCTGTTGTGGTACCTGTTGTGTTACCTGTTGCGTTACCTGTTGTGGTACCTGTTGTGGTACCTGTTGTGGTACCTGTTGTGGTACCTGTTGCGTTACCTGTTGTGGTACCTGTTGTGGTACCTGTTGTGGTACCTGTTGTGGTACCTGTTCTGGTACCTGTTGTGGTACCTGTTCTGGTACCTGTTGTGGTACCTGTTGTGTTACCTGTTGCGGTACCTGTTGTGGTACCTGTTGTGGTACCTGTTGTGGTACCTGTTGCGTTACCTGTTCTGGTACCTGTTGTGGTACCTGTTGTGTTACCTGTTGCGGTACCTGTTGTGGTACCTGTTGTGGTACCCGTTGCGTTACCTGTTCTGGTACCTGTTGTGGTACCTGTTGTGTTACCTGTTGTGGTACCTGTTGTGTTACCTGTTCTGGTACCTGTTGTGGTACCTGTTGCGGTACCTGTTGTGGTACCTGTTGCGGTACCTGTTGTGTTACCTGTTGCGTATCGGTTGTGTTACCTGCTGGGCTGCTGCTGTTGCCGTGACGTTCTGTTTCAAACACAGAGGAACTGAGATGTTCCAGAGCTTCTCCTGCAGAGCCTGAAGAACCAACAAGAGACCTTCAACAACACATTCTTTTCTGTTTATATTGAACTCACCAGTAATCACATCACTGATCTATTGATTATTGATTCTGAATCAGTGACATGATGAGAAATAGCAGAGAAAGGTGTTCAGGTGTTCATCTTCAGTGATGGAGGTCTCAGATGGTCCCATCACTACAGGGAACCAGACTGAGGCCGATCAGAGACGTCTGAGCAGAACGTTTAGATCTGACCATTTAAGCTTTCATGGTCCTCCATGAACTCTTTAGCTCAGATTCTCACTGAATCAATAGTGTCAATATATAATATCATTCTGTCCCAGGCAGTCATCAATACTATATCTATAATACCACTCTATAATCAATAAAATCATCCTTCATACCTTCATCAACAGCAGCTGGCAGCGGAGATACGTAGCACAGAAATCTGCAGCTCCTGCAAGCTCAGTCTGCAGCTCACCCAGTCTCTGCAGGTCCCTGACACACACACACACACACACACACACACACACACACCTGGAACATCAGCTGATAAAGATTTAAATCTGATAAACTCAGATTAACTTCAGTGTGTCGCATCATTCACTAAAGACTAAATTATACAGATCATCATTCACAGACAGACTCAGAATGACAGCGCTGAGTGCAAAGCTAATATTCTACATGCAGCACAACAGTGAAGCCCAAAATCATATGTGTGTGTGTGTCTGTGTGTGTGTGTGTCTGTGTGTGTGTGTGTGTGTGTGTGCGTGCGTGCGTGTTGTTACCGTATCGTGAGGTCCAGCAGGTCCGGGGCTCCGGCTGCCTCCAGGTTCTGGATGGTGCTGACCCTGTTCAGACTCTGCTGAAGGAACAGTTGAGCCGATTCCACTGAACCAGAACCAGAACCAGAATCCACAGAGTCCAAACCGTAGACCTGCTTCCTGCCCGGCAGCTGGAACACACAGTTAGTTACAGCTCAGATGATCGATTCTAAACTAATAGGTTGTTGTTTTTGGACTGTTGATCGATAAATCAGGAATCGAAAGGCGACACCTTTTATATTAGGAGACGATCAGCTGGTCAGCAGGTCAGAGGCTAATTGGGTTTTAATGAACCTGGATCAACAAACAGCTGTTGACAGCACTGGTTGCACTGGATGTATTCTTTGATTTCTCAGGCCTAAATGAAACCTCTGGATGCTGCCAGAACGTCTCTCTGGTTCTTGTCCTTATATAAAGGAGCAGATGGTGTCAGTTCTTACCCTGAGCGGCGGCACCAGGTGAGACAGACTGTCCCTCAGGTAGGCGTAATGTCTGAAGGTGTGATCAGAGAACAGAGCCGGCATCGTGGGACATGAAGTGGCAGCGTTAAACACCAGAACCAGAACCGCGATGTCTGATCACCGAGTCAAGACAGAAACTCTGGATTCACAGCAGGAAACAGCTCAGTGGGCCTCAGAGACACAAGTCCTTTATCCAGCTGCTGCAGCAGAACGCCTCCAGGAGACATCGGACTGAAACTCATCTCACAGCTTCAAGCCTTCAGGTTCAGACTGCAGCGTTCTGTACCTGACAGACACGACATAACGTGCTACCTTACATGACTAGAGTACATACCAGGGCTGAGCTCCTACTAATAATTAGTATAGAGAACAACACAAATCATTTAGAACTAAAGCTACAATCCTCCAGAAACACACATGGAAACCCCTCAGACCATCGACTTCCTGCCAACAGGCTCTGCTGTCATCTTCATGTGTACTCTTCTGTCATATTTATGCTTGATGTTTTTGTATTTTGGACTGTTCCTAGGACAGTTTTTGCTGTTTGAGTTAAAAATCAACCAGATCACCTGCAAAAGGCTCAACAAGCCTCAACAAGCAAAGCCCTGATGTGTGTGATTCTGTGTACTTTGTGCTGTTTACTGTGGTGTGTGTGTTCTCTGTGTAGGATACAGGCCGGGTCGTCCATGTCGGGTTCTGGAGTGTCGAAGTACGGATGTGTACTGAGCAGTTCAGGAACCAGCGGCAGAACCAGAGTCGGGTGTCGAGAACCCAAAAACTTCAGACACCTGACAGGAAACAAGAGAACTAGTCAGGTTTGAGTTCCCAAGAAAACCGGGTTTCACTACCATGAAGACACAAAAGGACACAACAAAACAGCGAACACCTGGAGAGGAGGCAGACAGCTGCCTGGAGTCTGTAGTTAAAGACGTCTGATCCTCACACAGCGACTGGTGCATTGTTATCATTGTCATTATTATTAATATTATTATTTCTTATAATAATAATTCTATTATTATAATAATAATATTAGTAGTAGTAGTAGTAATAATAGGAAGAAGAATATTATTAATATTAGCATCACTTATTCTTCTTATCATCTTACTTCCAGACGGAGTTGCGGTCGGTCGGATACTTGTTGAGGTTCTTGAGCAGCTCCAGCAGGGCTAGCTGAATACACTCTTTGGTGGAGACGTTGGTGAAACACAGCAGCTCATGAAGAGCTTCTCTGATGTCTCGAGATGAATCCTGGACAGAAAGGCTCCATCAGACACACTGCTGGCTCTACTGGTTTACTGGTTTTACTGGTTTACTGCTGGGTTTACCTCCAGAACAGCCAGCACCGTGTCCAGCTGGTCCTCCCTCAGAGTGATGTGGGTGGAGATCTGCCTGAGAACGTGGATGGACTGCAGCCTCACCTCCTCGATCTCATCGTTGAACATGTCCACCAGGAAGTCCAGACATTTCTCTGCAAAGCTGGGAGAAGATCGAGCCAAGTGGCAGAGAGCCTCCACGGCCGCGATACGAACCTCTGAGGGAGGAAACACCGAATTAAACATCAGCAAACTCCTCCTGAGGAGAATCTGGAGCAAATATATAACAATAACATGACACTATAAATAAATATAACAACATGTATTAATATGGAATCATGTTTACTGACACTATAAAACCTCAGATGAAAACAAACCACCTGGTCAACATCCCACCTCTTCAGACATTCAGTGAAAAGATTCAACTGAAACCTAGATTCAGCTCAAACAGAAGAACTTCTGCTTCCTGGATCGTTTCCAGAGTCCATAGAGGTGGGTCCACATTGATCAGAACTTCATCAGAACTTCATCAGTCCAGCAGATAGACGCATGACATTTAGGAGGAACAACTCATTGGAGTTCTGGTAGAACCTGGACCCAGATCAGTTCTACATTGAAGTGATCCATGTGGACCCCCCTCTATGGACTTCAAGGAGACATTCATAGTCTGAAGGTAAAACTCTGATCAGTGATGGAGGTTCTGGAGATGGAGGACCAGGAGGTTCTGAGGAGGTCTGGTTGAATTTTCATGTAATGAACTGGATGATTATTATACATCAGTCCTCTTCCTCCTGTGAGTTTTGATCGTGTCTCTTTAATAAAAACTCCTCAGTGGGTCTCCAGTACCGAACATCTCGTCCTCCAGTCCGTGGACGAAGGCTCCACAGGCTCCAGAGGCGATCAGGTTGACGGTGTTGGTGTCCAGTTTCTCCTTCGGAGCGTCGTCGGCCCACTTCCTGCCAGAGGAGAACTCTCCAGAAGCAAAGAGCTCTTTGGCCCGTTCATGAGCTGTTCGCTTCCTCTGGCAGCAGAGAAACAAAACAAAGATTGACTGTTAACAAGCAGACGGAACGTCAGATCAGACAGAGCACCGTCCAGGGATACTTCACTTTGTTATTTGTAAAACATTTTGATAGAATTCTGAGGATTTTCAAAGCTGCACATTTTTCTATTTTTGCCCTAAAAAAACAAAAACAGTTAAAGTGGGTTTACTCACTCTGAGATCAGACATCAGCTTCTTGTCCAGCGTTTGCTCCAGAAAGTGAGGACTGACCTGCAGCATCGAACCCTGAAACCCCGGAACAGTCTCACCATGAACGTTCTGGTTTTATTCATTATCAGGTGCTAACAGGGAAATGTTCATCACAGCTCCAGTCAAACATTTAAGTCGCTAATTACTGAAGTTATGACTCTAATCTGAGGATCCCTGAATAGACTCTGACTTCATGTAGATGTTCCTGTAAACTGTGATCACATTAAATAACAAGGTTCTAGTGTGTCGTTGTCAACACTAGTTTAAATAAACTGAGTTGCTCCGGTTCTGTTTCTCACCAGGGTTTTAGCCGCCTGGACTCGGACCATCCAGGAACCATCACTGACCATGTGACTGATCTTACCGAACGCATCATCAACCAGTCGGATCTCCTCATTGGACGACGGGATGGGCACGATGCTGATTGGACAGAAAGAAAACCAACTTTAAGTCAGGCTGATGCCAACTAATGCTAAGCTAACCAGTTAGCAAAAAGCTTCAACATGAAAAGTGTCACTGAGTCATTTTAGAGTTTGAACCGAATGAAAACTGGAGCAATGAATAATATCGAGATAAAGACCTGCAGCATCATGAGGAGCTTCTATCAGTTCTGCTGTTAATGGACAGAAGATCAGAACATCAGTCTGAACATCTGGATCTCCTCACCTTTCAGGGTAAAGCTGACTGAGAACCCAAACCATCTGAACCGCTGCAGACCGGACCTGCTCATAGTCGTCCGACAGCAGCCTGCAGGCCTGAAAACAGAAATACCAGAACCAGTCCGGTTCACCTCAGTTGTTCCTAAGATTCTGTTCAGAGTTTATTCATCTGTTGTTTGGAACCTAAAACCATGAAATACTATGGCTGATCTTTGAGAACCCTTACAAATAACCCCAGACACCATTTTAAAGGTCAGTATCTCCATAAATAAAACCAACAGCCAGGAAACGTGATGAGAACAGACAGAACAGTTACATCACATCAGAACCACTGAATGGATCCAGCAGTTTAATTACTGGACCTTCAAAATAAAAGAAAACCTCCAACCAGGCTGGTCTAGAGTCTCCATAAAGTCCCTCTAAGTGTAGATCTATGGATGGATCCATGGTTCTACTAGAACACATCTCTCCAGTAGAACTGTTGGACCAGACCAGGTTCCAGTTTGTAGATGTTGAGACTAAATGTTGATGTGGACTCACTGGTAGGAACCAGAACCTGGTGTTCATAGGGGTCTAGATGTTGGTGTTCGTAGGGTCTAGATGTTGGTGTTCATAGGGGTCTATATGTTGGTGTTCGTAGGGTCTGGATGTTGCTGTTCATAGGGGTCTAGATGTTGGTGTTCATAGGGTCTAGATGTTGGTGTTCATAGGGTCTAGATGTTGGTGTTCATAGGGTCTAGATGTTGGTGTTCATAGGGGTCTAGATGTTGGTGTTCATAGGGGTCTAGATGTTGGTGTTCATAGGGGTCTAGATGTTGGTGTTCATAGGGTCTAGATGTTGGTGTTCATAGGGTCTAGATGTTGGTGTTCATTGATGTTGTTCATAGGGGTCTAGATGTTGGTGTCCATAGGGGTCTAGATGTTGGTGTTCATAGGGGTCTAGATGTTGGTGTTCATAGGGTCTAGATGTTGGTGTTCATAGGGTCTAGATGTTGGTGTTCATAGGGTCTAGATGTTGGTGTTCATAGGGGTCTAGATGTTGGTGTTCATAGGGTCTAGATGTTGGTGTTCATAGGGGTCTAGATGTTGGTGTTCATAGGGGTCTAGATGTTGGTGTTCATAGGGGTCTAGATGTTGGTGTTCATAGGGGTCTAGATGTTGGTGTTCATAGGGGTCTAGATGTTGGTGTTCATAGGGGTCTAGATGTTGGTGTTCATAGGGTCTAGATGTTGGTGTTCATAGGGGTCTAGATGTTGGTGTTCATAGGGTCTAGATGTTGGTGTTCATAGGGGTCTAGATGTTGGTGTTCATAGGGTCTAGATGTTGGTGTTCATAGGGTCTAGATGTTGGTGTTCATATAGGTGTCTAGATGTTGGTGTTCATAGAGGTCTAGATGTTGGTGTTCATAGGGGTCCAGATGTTGGTGTTCATAGGGTCTAGATGTTGGTGTTCGTAGGGTCTAGATGTTGGTGTCCATAGGGTCTACATGTTGGTGTTCATAGAGGTCTTGATGTTGGTGTCCATAGAGGTCAAGATGTTGGTGTTCATAGGGTCCAGATGTTGGTGTTCATAGGGTCTAGATGTTGGTGTTCATAGGGGTCTAGATGTTGGTGTTCATAGGGGTCTAGATGTTGGTGTTCATAGGGTCTAGATGTTGGTGTTCATAGGGTCTAGATGTTGGTGTTCATAGAGGTCTAGATGTTGGTGTTCATAGGGTCCAGATGTTGGTGTTCATAGGGGTCTAGATGTTGGTGTTCATAGGGGTCTAGATGTTGGTGTTCATAGGGTCTAGATGTTGGTGTTCATAGGGTCTAGATGTTGGTGTTCATAGGGGCTAGATGTTGGTGTTCATAGGGGTCTAGATGTTGGTGTTCATAGGGGTCTAGATGTTGGTGAGGGGTCTAGATGCTGGTGTTCATAGGGGTCTAGATGTTGGTGTTCATAGGGTCTAGATGTTGGTGTTCATAGGGGTCTAGATGTTGGTGTTCATAGGGTCTAGATGTTGGTGTTCATAGGGGTCCAGATGTTGGTGTTCATAGGGTCTAGGTCTAGATGTTGGTGTTCATAGGGGTCTAGATGTTGGTGTTCATAGGGTCTAGATGTTGGTGTTCATAGGGTCTAGATGTTGGTGTTCATAGGGTCTACATGTTGGTGTTCATAGGGTCTACATGTTGGTGTTCATAGGGTCTACATGTTGGTGTTCATAGGGTCTAGATGTTGGTGTTCATAGGGTCTACATGTTGGTGTTCATAGGGGTCTAGATGTTGGTGTTCATAGGGGTCTAGATGTTGGTGTTCATAGGGTCTAGATGTTGGTGTTTATAGGGGTCTAGATGTTGGTGTTCATAGTGGTCTAGATGTTGGTGTTCATAGGGTCTAGATGTTGGTGTTCATAGGGTCTAGATGTTGGTGTTCATAGGGGTCTAGATGTTGGTGTTCATAGGGTCTAGATGTTGGTGTTCATAGGGGTCGAGATGTTGGTGTTCATAGGGGTCTAGATGTTGGTGTTCATAGGGGTCTAGATGTTGGTGTTCATAGTGGTCTAGATGTTGGTGTCCATAGGGGTCTAGATGTTGGTGTTCATAGGGTCTACATGTTGGTGTCCATAGGGGTCTAGATGTTGGTGTTCATAGGGTCTAGATGTTGGTGTTCATAGGGTCTAGATGTTGGTGTCCATAGGGGTCTAGATGTTGGTGTCCATAGGGGTCTAGATGTTGGTGTTCATAGGGTCTAGATGTTGGTGTTCATAGGGTCTACATGTTGGTGTCCATAGGGGTCTAGATGTTGGTGTCCATAGGGGTCTAGATGTTGGTGTTCATAGGGGTCTAGATGTTGGTGTTCATAGGGTCTAAATGTTGGTGTTCATAGGGTCTAGATGTTGGTGTTCATAGGGGCCTAGATGTTGGTGTTCATAGGGGCCTAGATGTTGGTGTCCATAGGGGTCTAGATGTTGGTGTTCATAGGGTCTAGATGTTGGTGTCCATAGGGGTCTAGATGTTGGTGTTCATATGGGTCGAGATGTTGGTGTCCATAGGGGTCGAGATGTTGGTGTTCATAGAGGTCTAGATGTTGGTGTTCATAGGGGTCTAGATGTTGGTGTTCATAGGGTCTAGATGTTGGTGTTCATAGGGGTCTAGATGTTGGTGTTCATAGGGGTCTAGATGTTGGTGTTCATAGGGTCTAGATGTTGGTGTTCATAGGGTCTAGATGTTGGTGTCATAGGGGTCTAGATGTTAGTGTTCATAGGGTCTAGATGTTGGTGTTCATAGGGGTCTAGATGTTGGTGTTCATAGGGTCTAGATGTTGGTGTTCATAGGGTCTAGATGTTGGTGTTCATAGGGGTCTAGATGTTGGTGTTCATAGGGGTCTAGATGCTGGTGTTCATAGGGGTCTAGATGTTGGTGTTCATAGGGGTCTAGATGTTGGTGTTCATAGGGGTCTAGATGTTGGTGTTCATAGGGGTCTAGATGTTGGTGTTCATAGGGTCTAGATGTTGGTGTCCATAGGGGTCGAGATGTTGGTGTCCATAGGGGTCGAGATGTTGGTGTCCATAGGGGTCGAGATGTTGGTGTTCATAGAGGTCTAGATGTTGGTGTTCATAGGGGTCTAGATGTTGGTGTTCATAGTGGTCTAGATGTTGGTGTTCATAGGGGTCTAGATGTTGGTGTCCATAGGGGTCTAGATGTTGGTGTCCATAGGGGTCTAGATGTTGGTGTTCATAGGATCTAGATGTTGGTGTCCATAGGGGTCGAGATGTTGGTGTTCATAGAGGTCTAGATGTTGGTGTTCATAGGGGTCTAGATGTTGGTGTCCATAGGGGTCTAGATGTTGGTGTTCATAGGGTCTACATGTTGGTGTCCATAGGGGTCTAGATGTTGGTGTTCATAGGGGTCTAGATGTTGGTGTTCATAGGGGTCTAGATGTTGGTGTTCATAGGGGTCTAGATGTTGGTGTTCATAGGGTCTAGATGTTGGTGTTCATAGGGTCTAGATGTTGGTGTTCATAGGGGTCTAGATGTTGGTGTTTATGTCCATAGGGGTCTAGATGTTGGTGTTCATAGGGGTCTAGATGTTGGTGTTCATAGGGGTCTAGAGGGGTCTAGATGTTGGTGTTCATAGGGTCTAGATGTTGGTGTTCATAGGGGTCTAGATGTTGGTGTTCATAGGGGTCTAGATGTTGGTGTTCATAGGGGCCTAGATGTTGGTGTTCATAGGGGTCTAGATGTTGGTGTTCATAGGGTTTAGATGTTGGTGTTCATAGGGGTCTAGATGTTGGTGTTCATAGGGGTCTAGATGTTGGTGTTCATAGGGTCTAGATGTCGGTGTTCATAGGGGCCTAGATGTTGGTGTTCATAGGGGCCTAGATGTTGGTGTCCATAGTGGTCTAGATGTTGGTGTCCATAGGGGTCTAGATGTTGGTGTCCATAGGGGTCTAGATGTTGGTGTTCATAGGGGTCTAGATGTTGGTGTCCATAGGGGTCTAGATGTTGGTGTTCATAGGGGTCTAGATGTTGGTGTTCATAGGGGTTTAGATGTTGGTGTCCATAGTGGTCTAGATGTTGGTGTCCATAGGGGTCTAGATGTTGGTGTTCATAGGGGTCTAGATGTTGGTGTCCATAGGGGTCTAGATGTTGGTGTCCATAGGGGTCTGCTTTAGGTCTTCATGTGGAAACTGACTGAGTTTTAGTCCTGTAGATATTAAACCAATAAAATGGCTTCACAGGTTTCTTTGAGTGAAAAATCTGAAATTCTCTAAATTCAGCAAAAATATTTGATAGTTTTGGTTCTGAAATAACAAATAAGGTAAGTGAGAACTAGCGACAAAGACTGATGGATGTTTTAAGCAACGTAAGGCTGGTTTCAGGGTTAAAGCTGCTCTAACAGACCTGGAGCACAGCAGAGTTTGTACCTGATCATAGATGATCTGGTGGATCTTCATTCCCCTCTCATGCAGCTGCAGCTGAACACAAACAGAACACAGAGTCTAAGAACCACTGATCAGTGTAACAAGAACACCCTGCTGGTTCTGGTCAGCCTGGCTGCTGTTCCTACCATGGCTTTGAGGGCAGCAGTTCGAACTCTGGGGTCCTGGTCTCCAAAATAATCACTGATGATACTCTGAACGTCCCTCACAGCTGCTGGAACACCAGAACACAAAACTGTGAGAAAGATCTGAGTTTAGCCCTCTGAACTGAGAAATGTCTTCTGTCACTAAGACACAGTTAGAAAACAAACATTAACAAAAAGTTAAAAAGCTGGAACCATCAGGTCCAACGTGTTTCCACAGATGTTAAAACACTGGAGCACATGGAGGCTGTGGAAACACTGACCTCCTATGACCTGACCGCTGGTCACAGCTGAGTCAGTCAAGGCTTTGCACAGAACCTCATCACAGAAAATGTTTCTTAAATGAGACGTGGAATAAAATATCTAGTAGAAATATCTGGATTTCAAAGGACCTGCACGTCACTCACGTTAGTCCGTTCTGTTTCTGAGAAATGGTGTAACTATGGTGACTGTTTAAACATGACGAGGCTTTCAATTGCGTCGGCTGCTTTTGTTCAGAGGGTGAAGTTCCCACTGCAATCAGACATTTAAATTCCTTAAAAGGAACGTTTCCAATCAAGTCTGCCACAGAAAGCAATGTTGAAAGTTGTAGAGTCCGCGTTCTGGATTAATCTCTGTGTACTGTAAGCTTCAGAGTCAGTGACGCTACAAACCCAGAGGAGGTCCAGCTCCATCGCCGTCCTTCACCAGAGGAGCCTCCAACATGCCCAGACAGCCCAGCAGCTGCAGACACTTGGTCCTCACCCCGAACGACGAATCACAGAGGTGCTGGGGGTCAAGAGGGTCTAAGTCAGGGCGTGAACACCTGGATGGGTGTGTGTGTGTGTGTGTCTGTGTGTGTCTGTCTGTGTGTTACCTTATAAGCCACCTCTATGAGCCTCAGTCTGACTGCTGGACTGTCAGGAAGCTGAGATCCGATGACCAGCAGAGTGTCGAGAAGCTGAGCCAGAACCTGATGAGACTCTGTAGACACACAACAACACACCTGAACACACAACAACACAACTGGACATACAGCAACACACCTGAACACACAACAACACAACTGGACACACAGCAACACAACTGGACACACAACAACACAACTGGACACACAACAACACACCTGAACACACAGCAACACAACTGGACACACAGCAACACACCTGGACACACAACAACACACCTGAACACACAACAACACACCTGAACACACAGCAACACAACTGAACACACAGCAACACAACTGAACACACAGCAACACACCTGAACACACAGCAACACAACTGGACACACAGCAACACAACTGAACACACAACAACACACCTGAACACACAGCAACACAACTGAACACACAGCAACACAACTGAACACACAGCAACACAACTGAACACACAACAACACAACTGGACACACAGCAACACAACTGAACACACAACAACACAACTGGACACACAGCAACACACCTGGACACACAACAACACAACTGGACACACAGCAACACACCTGAACACACAACAACACAACTGAACACACAGCAACACAACTGAACACACAACAACACAACTGGACACACAGCAACACACCTGAACACACAACAACACAACTGGACACACAGCAACACACCTGAACACACAACAACACAACTGGACACACAGCAACACAACTGGACACACAACAACACACCTGGACACACAGCAACACACCTGAACACACAGCAACACAACTGGACACACAGCAACACACCTGGACACACAACAACACACCTGGACACACAACAACACACCTGAACACACAGCAACACAACTGGACACACAGCAACACACCTGGACACACAACAACACACCTGAACACACAGCAACACAACTGAACACACAGCAACACAACTGGACACACAACAACACACCTGAACACACAACAACACAACTGGACACACAGCAACACAACTGAACACACAGCAACACAACTGGACACACAACAACACACCTGAACACACAACAACACAACTGAACACACAGCAACACACCTGAACACACAGCAACACAACTGGACACACAGCAACACACCTGGACACACAACAACACAACTGAACACACAGCAACACAACTGGACACACAACAACACACCTGGACACACAGCAACACAACTGGACACACAGCAACACACCTGGACACACAACAACACAACTGGACACACAGCAACACACCTGAACACACAGCAACACACCTGGACACACAGCAACACAACTGAACACACAGCAACACAACTGGACACACAACAACACAACTGGACACACAACAACACAACTGAACACACACCAACACACCTGAACACACAGCAACACAACTGGACACACACCAACACACCTGAACACACAGCAACACAACTGGACACACAGCAACACACCTGGACACACAGCAACACAACTGGACACACAGCAACACAACTGGACACACAACAACACACCTGAACACACAGCAACACAACTGGACACACAGCAACACACCTGGACACACAGCAACACACCTGGACACACAGCAACACAACTGGACACACAACAACACACCTGGACACACAGCAACACAACTGGACACACAACAACACACCTGGACACACAACAACACACCTGAACACACAGCAACACAACTGGACACACAGCAACACAACTGGACACACAGCAACACAACTGGACACACAGCAACACACCTGGACACACAACAACACACCTGAACACACAGCAACACAACTGAACACACAGCAACACACCTGGACACACAGCAACACAACTGAACACACAGCAACACAACTGAACACACAGCAACACAACTGAACACACAGCAACACACCTGGACACACAACAACACAACTGGACACACAGCAACACACCTGAACACACAGCAACACACCTGGACACACAGCAACACAACTGAACACACAGCAACACAACTGGACACACAACAACACAACTGGACACACACCAACACACCTGAACACACAGCAACACAACTGAACACACAGCAACACAACTGAACACACAGCAACACAACTGGACACACAACAACACACCTGAACACACAACAACACACCTGAACACACAGCAACACAACTGGACACACAGCAACACAACTGAACACACAGCAACACAACTGAACACACAGCAACACAACTGAACACACAGCAACACAACTGGACACACAACAACACACCTGAACACACAGCAACACAACTGAACACACAGCAACACAACTGGACACACAACAACACACCTGAACACACAACAACACAACTGGACACACAGCAACACAACTGGACACACAACAACACACCTGGACACACAACAACACACCTGAACACACAGCAACACACCTGGACACACAACAACACAACTGGACACACAACAACACAACTGGACACACAGCAACACACCTGGACACACAACAACACACCTGGACACACAACAACACAACTGGACACACAGCAACACAACTGAACACACAGCAACACACCTGGACACACAGCAACACAACTGGACACACAACAACACACCTGGACACACAACAACACACCTGAACACACAGCAACACAACTGGACACACAACAACACAACTGGACACACAGCAACACAACTGGACACACAACAACACAACTGGACACACAGCAACACAACTGGACACACAACAACACAACTGGACACACAACAACACACCTGGACACACAACAACACACCTGGACACACAACAACACACCTGAACACACAGCAACACAACTGGACACACAACAACACAACTGGACACACAGCAACACAACTGGACACACAACAACACAACTGGACACACAGCAACACAACTGAACACACAGCAACACACCTGGACACACAGCAACACAACTGGACACACAACAACACACCTGGACACACAACAACACACCTGAACACACAGCAACACAACTGGACACACAGCAACACAACTGGACACACAGCAACACAACTGGACACACAGCAACACACCTGGACACACAACAACACACCTGAACACACAGCAACACAACTGAACACACAGCAACACAACTGGACACACAACAACACACCTGAACACACAGCAACACAACTGAACACACAGCAACACAACTGAACACACAACAACACACCTGGACACACAACAACACACCTGAACACACAGCAACACAACTGGACACACAGCAACACACCTGGACACACAGCAACACAACTGGACACACAACAACACACCTGGACACACAGCAACACAACTGGACACACAGCAACACACCTGGACACACAGCAACACACCTGGACACACAACAACACACCTGAACACACAGCAACACAACTGGACACACAACAACACAACTGGACACACAGCAACACAACTGGACACACAGCAACACAACTGGACACACAGCAACACACCTGAACACACAGCAACACAACTGGACACACAACAACACACCTGAACACACAGCAACACAACTGGACACACAGCAACACACCTGGACACACAGCAACACAACTGGACACACAACAACACACCTGGACACACAGCAACACAACTGGACACACAGCAACACACCTGGACACACAACAACACACCTGAACACACAGCAACACAACTGGACACACAGCAACACAACTGGACACACAGCAACACAACTGGACACACAGCAACACACCTGGACACACAACAACACACCTGAACACACAGCAACACAACTGAACACACAGCAACACAACTGAACACACAGCAACACAACTGGACACACAACAACACAACTGAACACACAGCAACACAACTGGACACACAACAACACAACTGGACACACAGCAACACAACTGAACACACAGCAACACACCTGGACACACAGCAACACACCTGAACACACAGCAACACACCTGGACACACAGCAACACAACTGGACACACAGCAACACACCTGGACACACAGCAACACAACTGAACACACAGCAACACACCTGGACACACAGCAACACAACTGAACACACAGCAACACAACTGGACACACAGCAACACAACTGAACACACAGCAACACAACTGGACACACAACAACACAACTGGACACACAGCAACACAACTGGACACACAGCAACACACCTGGACACACAGCAACACAACTGAACACACAGCAACACAACTGGACACACAGCAACACAACTGAACACACAGCAACACAACTGGACACACAGCAACACAACTGAACACACAGCAACACAACTGGACACACAGCAACACAACTGAACACACAGCAACACAACTGAACACACAGCAACACAACTGAACACACAGCAACACACCTGGACACACAGCAACACACCTGGACACACAGCAACACAACTGGACACACAACAACACAACTGGACACACAGCAACACACCTGGACACACAGCAACACACCTGGACACACAGCAACACAACTGAACACACAGCAACACAACTGAACACACAGCAACACAACTGGACACACAGCAACACAACTGGACACACAACAACACAACTGGACACACAGCAACACACCTGGACACACAGCAACACACCTGGACACACAGCAACACAACTGAACACACAGCAACACAACTGGACACACAGCAACACACCTGGACACACAGCAACACAACTGGACACACAACAACACAACTGGACACACAGCAACACAACTGAACACACAGCAACACACCTGGACACACAGCAACACACCTGGACACACAGCAACACAACTGAACACACAGCAACACAACTGAACACACAGCAACACACCTGGACACACAGCAACACAACTGGACACACAGCAACACAACTGAACACACAGCAACACAACTGAACACACAGCAACACAACTGAACACACAGCAACACAACTGGACACACAGCAACACAACTGGACACACAACAACACAACTGGACACACAGCAACACAACTGGACACACAGCAACACAACTGAACACACAGCAACACAACTGGACACACAGCAACACAACTGGACACACAACAACACAACTGGACACACAACAACACAACTGAACACACAGCAACACAACTGAACACACAGCAACACACCTGGACACACAACAACACACCTGGACACACAGCAACACACCTGGACACACAGCAACACAACTGAACACACAGCAACTCACCTGGACACACAGCAACACACCTGGACACACAGCAACACAACTGAACACACAGCAACACAACTGAACACACAGCAACACACCTGGACACACAGCAACACACCTGGACACACAGCAACACAACTGAACACACAGCAACACAACTGGACACACAACAACACAACTGGACACACAACAACACACCTGGACACACAGCAACACACCTGGACACACAGCAACACACCTGGACACACAGCAACACACCTGGACACACAGCAACACACCTGGACACACAGCAACACACCTGGACACACAACAACACACCTGGACACACAACAACACACCTGGACACACAACAACACACCTGGACACACAGCAACACACCTGGACACACAACAACACACCTGGACACACAGCAACACACCTGGACACACAACAACACAACTGGACACACAGCAACACAACTGGACACACAACAACACAACTGGACACACAGCAACACACCTGGACACACAACAACACACCTGGACACACAGCAACACACCTGGACACACAACAACACACCTGGACACACAACAACACACCTGGACACACAGCAACACACCTGGACACACAACAACACACCTGGACACACAGCAACACACCTGGACACACAACAACACAACTGGACACACAGCAACACAACTGGACACACAACAACACAACTGGACACACAACAACACAACTGAACACACAACAACACAACTGAACACACAGCAACACAACTGGACACACAGCAACACACCTGGACACACAGCAACACACCTGGACACACAGCAACACACCTGGACGGTCTGTGTTTAATCTCACAGTTGGTCATTTTTTTTTAAATTAGTTTATTTTGCTGCTGACATGTTTTTTGTGTTCTTGTGTTTTGTGTTTTTGTGGCGTCATGTCTGGACTCTCTTTACTGGCATGTGTTCTTACATGCAGACAAACAGTCAGAAGTAGCGTGTTGAGTGTCACATGTTAAAGCGTGTCGATGGTTCTTACTCTCACTGCTGAGCGTGTTGATGGCGTCATCGACGATACAGTCGGGACTGAAACCTGGAGTTTTGGACAACAGACCGAGCAGAGAGGCGATCTTCAGCCGCACAGAGTTATCCGTCTCCTGGGAAACGACAAAAACAACAACATCATCATCATCATCATCATCATCATCATCATCATCATCATCATCATCATCATCAGATGTGTTGTTTTCTTCTCAGCTGAGAATCAGACAGGTTTCATCACCAGTAGGTTCTCACATTAGAGGTATCTGATTTGGTGAATAGCAGTAAGAGATGAAGAACGCAGTCTTCATAAAAAAGGATAAAAGCCTTTTAAAAGAAAATCAGCGTTAAAAGACAAATAAACAGCAAATCTAAGGAATTACAAGAAGTCACAGACGGTTTACAGGAAGCAGGAATGTGAACATTATGTGGTCGACAACGTAGAACAAACCGTCCTCCTTAAAGAGCCCAGTGTCAACGAAGACACTTTGAAGACCTGGTTGGATTCTCAACGTTCCTCACCTTTTAGTAGTGGAACACGAGTTCTCCATGAAGGTTCTTTACCTTGTAGTAGTGGAACACGGGTTCTCCACGAGGGTTCTTTACCTTGTAGTAGTGGAACACGAGTTCTCCACGAGGGTTCTTTACCTTGTAGTAGTGGAACACGAGTTCTCCATGTGGGTTCTTTACCTTGTAGTAGTGGAACACGAGTTCTCCATGTGGGTTCTTTACCTTGTAGTAGTGGAACACGGGTTCTCCATGAGGGTTCTTTACCTTGTAGTAGTGGAACACGGGTTCTCCATGAGGGTTCTTTACCTTGTAGTAGTGGAACACGGGTTCTCCACGAGGGTTCTTTACCTTGTAGTAGTGGAACACGAGTTCTCCATGTGGGTTCTTTACCTTGTAGTAGTGGAACACGGGTTCTCCATGAGGGTTCTTTACCTTGTAGTAGTGGAACACGGGTTCTCCATGAGGGTTCTTTACCTTGTAGTAGTGGAACACGGGTTCTCTATGTGGGTTCTTTACCTTGTGGTAGTGGAACACGAGTTCTCCATGAGGGTTCTTTACCTTGTGGTAGTGGAACACGGGTTCTCCATGAGGGTTCTTTACCTTGTAGTAGTGGAACACGAGTTCTCCATGTGGGTTCTTTACCTTGTAGTAGTGGAACACGGGTTCTCCATGTGGGTTCCCTAACTTGTAGTAGTGGAACACGGGTTCTCCATGAGGGTTCTTTACCTTGTAGTAGTGAAACACGGGTTCTCCATGTGGGTTCTTTACCTTGTAGTAGTGGAACACGAGTTCTCCATGTGGGTTCTTTACCTTGTAGTAGTGGAACACGGGTTCTCCATGTGGGTTCCCTAACTTGTAGTAGTGGAACACGGGTTCTCCATGAGGGTTCTTTACCTTGTAGTAGTGGAACACGAGTTCTCCATGAGGGTTCTTTACCTTGTAGTAGTGGAACACGAGTTCTCCATGTGGGTTCCCTAACTTGTAGTAGTGGAACACGGGTTCTCTATTTGGGATCCTTACCTTGTAGTAGTGGAACACGAGTTCTCCATGAGGGTTCTTTACCTTGTAGTAGTGGAACACGAGTTCTCCATGAGGGTTCTTTACCTTGTAGTAGTGGAACACGAGTTCTCCATGAGGGTTCTTTACCTTGTAGTAGTGGAACACGGGTTCTCCATGAGGGTTCTTTACCTTGTAGTAGTGGAACACGAGTTCTCCATGAGGGTTCCTTACCTTGTAGTAGTGGAACATGGGTTCTCCATGAGGGTTCTTTACCTTGTAGTAGTGGAACACGAGTTCTCCATGAGGGTTCTTTACCTTGTAGTAGTGGAACACGGGTTCTCCATGAGGGTTCTTTACCTTGTAGTAGTGGAACACGGGTTCTCCATGAGGGTTCTTTACCTTGTAGTAGTGGAACACGAGTTTTCCATGAGGGTTCCTTACCTTGTAGTAGTGGAACACGGGTTCTCCACGAGGGTTCTTTACCTTGTAGTAGTGGAACACGGGTTCTCCATGAGGGTTCTTTACCTTGTAGTAGTGGAACACGGGTTCTCCATGAGGGTTCTTTACCTTGTAGTAGTGCTCCAGCAGGATCCGGACGACGCCCTCCACACTCTCCGCCTCCACAGGCTTGCGGGCGAACTGCAGCAGGTACTGCAGAGCGTCGGTGGAGTTTGTGGCTTTGCAGAGGTCGATGTGAAGAGCTGCAGATTTACTGGGTTTGGACAGACGCAGCTTCTTAGCCGGAGTTTCTTCATGAGGAATCTGAGAGCAGACAAACATCAAACTGTTGGATGTCTGTGGACAGAACACTCTGAAAGTCTGATTCATTCTGCAGCACATGTTACAAACACCAGCTGTGTCCTCCTTCTCTTTGCCTGTTAATCCAGACTTTGCTCTGATTGTGGAACTAGTTCCTGCAGGAATCTGGTCTTATCTGCTCAGAATTCAAGGTTCTGGTAACTTCTATTAAACCTCCACATGCCCTGGTTCTTCCTACATCTCTGAAATTTAAACACTTTATTCTGCAGCTCCAATCCTCAGATCAGAGAATCAGCTGATGGGAAAAGTTTCTCAGCTTCAACCAAAGGAGGAACATTTTACTGTTTAGTTCCAGTCAGACCAGTTCAGTTCAGTTTTCTATTCTACAGTCCTTCCTGGTTTTATTGTCTTATTTAATGATTTATTATATTTTCTTGTATTTTTGAACGTCTTACTTTCTGTTACTGGTCTTTTATTTATAGTCCTCTAAAGAGCTTCACTTTGTTCCTCCAGTTTTTAAAGGTGCCATAGAAATGAAGCGTGGTTTTAGTCGCTGTACGGTAAAAGTGTGGACAAGATTCATGTGCATATTTAACAGGAGGTGACTGATCTGAGAAATAAGGACAGAAAACCACAGGTTCATCTCTGGCATCAGACAGAATAATGTAAACTCACTTTAACCTGTAGAGATTAAAACCTGTACCGTCTCATGTGAAGTTCTTCTGTAGAGCCGATCTGAAGTCTGCTGCTCTGAGGTGCCTTTATAGAGGACTATGAGCACTGACAGACAGTCTCATAAAGAATGAGGTTTGTATTTGTTCAGTCCTTTTACAGTGTAAAATGCTATCTGTAGTTAATGAGTGAGTCAACGCTGATGGACTGACTCAGTCCGTTAACGAGCTGAAGTCCATTTAGTTCCTTTAACAAGCAGCAGCTTCACTCGGCCTCCAGCTGTCAAACAGAAGCTTTCTTTGAACAAAAACACAACAAGTTTCCGTTGTGAGCAACTAGCTGTGTTAGCCTAGCCAGTTAGCATCAGCTAACAAGCTACTGAAGCGTGACTTTTACCTTCAGTCTGGTTTAACCTGATTCCGTAAATAAAACGGGTTTATCTTCTCACCTGGACGACTTTAGAAAACTCTTCATAAACGCGCTTTTTCAGATGTGCTGCCATGTTGAAGGAAACTCAGCTAGCTTAGCTCCCATCCAGCCGCAGCGACACTGAACTGTCCTTTGCGCTTCCCGTCCTTCTTCTTCTTCGTGGTTTAGTGGAGCTTCATTAGCGCCCCCAGCAGGTGGTGGTTTGGATCAGCACGTCTGCCTTTAGAACGTCCATTAAAAACTTAGATGGTAAAATCAGTCAAACGCTCATTTCTTCAGTTATTCTGTGAAACTTCTATGAAATTAAAACCTCTGCTTTCTTTCAGAAGGTTTGGATCAGAGCTTTGATCATCTTTACACATGTGGAGCTCAGCAGATTCAGATTTTACCTGATTTAACCTGATAAATGATGAAATGAATGTTCTTTGTGTGTTCAGTCCACGTTCATATTTTTCTTTTCTTTTACTTTACTTTAAAATTCATGAGAAACAATAATGTGCTGATATTTTGTGCTGAGAGACTGAAACAGAAGAATGTGTTTAAAACACCTGAGTAATGTTTTGGTTTCAGTAAACAGACCAGACTTTAACTGACAGTAAAATGTGATCCTACTGTTTTTTATCAGATTTTAACACACAATCACATAAACCCATCCAAACTGTTTCCTAACTATTCCCACTTTTGCAGAAACAAACAAACAAACATGTTGACGCCCCTATGTCTGCCTCCTGGTTATTTATCTGCATGTTCAGCTTTTCAGTCTGTCTGTATTGCATTAAACTGTTTCACCAGCTGTCATATCTTCACATCTGAAGCACTAAAATAGGCCAAGTGGATTTGTTGGTTGATAAATCCAAAAATCTTGCAGCAGATATAAAGAAAAGACCAAATGCAGGAGGTTGAGGGAATCTGATGCTCTTCAGAGGGTATCTAAACATCACAGCTGAGGCTTCATTAAATCCTGATGAACTCCATCTTTGAACCAACATTTACTGTCAAACACAGCTCCTGGTTTATGTTCTGTCTCCTTCCAGCCTCAAACTATGAAGATGAAAAACACAAACAGATATTCAGAACAACAGAGACTCTGAAAGGATCTTTGAGAATTTAAGTTCTGCACATAAATGAAATGTGTTTCAATAAACATACGTATATAAGTTCTTTAAAGATTTATTGTAATGTGTGTTGAGTTATGTCTGAACAGTTTAGTCCAGTTACTGCATGAAACAGTCAGTAAAATCAGCCTCATATGTTAAATCAAACATTCATGAACAAACATGCTCTGCTCATTAAACACCAACATCTAGACCACTATGAACACCAACATCTAGACCCCTATGAACACCAACATCTAGACCCTATGAACACCAACATCTAGACCCCTATGAACACCAACATCTAGACCCTATGAACACCAACATCTAGACCCTTATGAACACCAACATCTAGACCCCTATGAACACCAACATCTAGACCCCTATGAACACCAACATCGAGACCCCTATGAACACCAACATCTAGACCCCTATGAACACCAACATCTAGACCCAACGAAGACCAACATCTAGACCCAATAAAGACCAACATCTAGACCCAATGAACACCAACATCTAGACCCCTATGAACACCAACATCTAGACCCAATAAAGACCAACATGTAGACACAATGAAGACCAACAGCTAGACCCTATGAACACCAACATCTAGACCCTATGAACACCAACATCTAGACCCCTATGAACACCAACATCTAGACCCAATAAAGACCAACATCTAGACCCAATGAAGACCAACATCTAGACCCTATGAACACCAACATCTAGACCCAATAAAGACCAACATCTAGACCCAATGAAGACCAACATCTAGACCCCTATGAACACCAACATCTAGACCCCTATGAACACCAACATGTAGACCCCTATGAACACCAACATCTAGACCCTATGAACACCAACATCTAGACCCTATGAACACCAACATCTAGACCCTATGAACACCAACATCTAGACCCAATAAAGACCAACATCTAGACCCAATGAAGACCAACATCTAGACCCTATGAACACCAACATCGAGACCCAATAAAGACCAACATCTAGACCCAATGAAGACCAACATCTAGACCCCTATGAACACCAACATCTAGACCCCTATGAACACCAACATGTAGACCCCTATGAACACCAACATCTAGACCCAATGAACACCAACATCTAGACCCAATGAACACCAACATCTAGACCCCTATGAACACCAACATCTAGACCCCTAGATATCCATCCATAGATGTACACTTAGGAATTTTATGGAGACTCTAGACCAGCCTGGTTGGAGGTTTTCTTTTATTTTGAAGGTCCAGCAAATAAACTGTGTCCTCTGCTGGATCCATTCAGAGGTTCTGATGTGATGGAACTGTTCTGTGTGTTCTCACCACATTTCCTGGCTGTTGGTTTTATTTATGGAGATACTGACCTTTAAACGGCTTCATGGTTGATTTGAGGGTTAAAATAGGGTTTTGGGTCCCAGATAAAAGACCAGTAAACTGAACAGAACTCTGCTGTCTGAAATGAATCGGGCTGACCCGGTTTAAAACATAATTTGTTTTATTTCTAAAGTCCATCAGAGTCATGAATCCATGAATCGGTTCTGCTGGTCCGGATTCGATTGTAAAAGCGTAACAGAAAACATCTGTGACTTTAAACCGGGTTTATGAAACCTGAACAGAACCAGTGAGACAGTCAGCTCAGGTCCTGCAGCTCGATGGCAGCTGCTGACTTCTGGACCCTCTTCTGGTCCAACTTCCAGGTGAACAAACCCACTGAGACCACCAGAACTGGCAGAACCAGACAGAGAACAATGCGGCTGATGGGCAGCTGGACCGGACACACCTCAGCCGCCGAGTGGTTCTGGTTCTGTGTTTCTGGAGGGTTCTGGAACAGAAAGGTAGATGTGAAGTCGATGAAGGCGGCCCGGCTGGTTCCGGTCAGGTCCAGCTGACACCTGAACCTGCGGTTGTTGTCTTCTGACTGCAGGTGAATCAGCAGAGTGATGTTGCAGCGAGAGTCCTGGGTCAGATGGTACCTGAAGAACCAGAACCAGAACAGAAACACACAAACCCACAGCAGCTGTCAGTGACCTGGTTCTATCAGTAGATCTGTGGATCCAGAACCTCAGAACCTCACATTTATAATTCACTCTGAGCTGCAACACTGTTGGAGACACTGGTGTCCAATACACTGATCAATATAATTATGGTATCAGATTAATAACCAATAAAACACAGTACATCAGTAGTAGCAGTATTGTTGTTACTGTAATAATAATAATGTTGTATGTATGATAAACTGGTCCTCCAGATCCCCTCTGTCCTGTTACTAATGCTATTATTATTATTATTGTTATTGTTATTGTTATTATTATTATTATTATTGTTATTATTATTATTATTGTTGTTGTTGTTGTTGTTACTATTATTGTTATTATTATCATTATTATTATTATTGTTAATATTCATGATAAACTAACCTGTTGCTCTGGTTCTGCAGATCCCCTCCGTCTTCTGTCGTCCATCTCAGGCTGAACGTGCTGCTGTACTTGCAGCTACCTGCATCGTAGTATGTGTGGAGGGTACAGGTGAGTCTCAGGTGTCCTCCAGGCTGCAGCTCACTGATGCTGGAGGTGGAGCTTAAGCTGAGCAGCGACAGGTAGACGTCAGAGATCCGCTGCTCGTTCTGCAGACACATGTATGAACCTGCATCTTCCCGCCGCAGCTGCTGCAGCATCACAGAGCAGTCGGACCTGATGGACAGCCGACTGGACCTGTCTGACTCCGCCCACACCTGTCCACCGCTCACCTCCTGGATGAAGCTCACCTGGCCTCCTCGGTAGAAGGTCCAGGACACTGAGGAGCAGGAGATCTGCTTCTGGTTCTGGGCTGGGCTGCTGCAGGGAAGGACGACTTCCCCTCCCACAGAGCTGTACACAAACACTGCATCCTTCACACAATGCACACCTACACACACACACACACACACACACTTCAGCTGTTTATTACTAAAATCAGTTTTTATCTTTTCAATGAATCATTTCATTAAAAACCTTTAAACAGAAACTAACAGCAGATTTTATGTTAAGCTTTATTTTACCTATAAAAAGCTCCTGAACACAGTGAACCTGGATCAGACTAACCCTAACCTGGGTCAGACTAACCCTAACCTGGGTCAGACTAACCCTAACCTGGATCAGACTAACCCTAACCTGGGTCAGACTAACCCTAACCTGGGTCAGACTAACCCTAACCTGGATCAGACTAACCCTAACCTGGATCAGACTAACCCTAACCTGGATCAGACTAACCCTAACCTGGGTCAGACTAACCCTAACCTGGATCAGACTAACCCTAACCTGGGTCAGACTAACCCTAACCTGGGTCAGACTAACCCTTAAACTATCATAACTTTATTTATTTATAAAGAACCTTTAAGGACAGTGTTCACAAGGTGCTTTGACGATCAGAACACATCAGTCAGGCAGTACATGAAGAGACGAGGCAGAACAGCCGACAAAATAGGGAACAATAAGCAAGATTCAGACTCATACAAAATTAAATAGAAATTAAAGAACTAAATAATAATAGTAATTTTAAAAACAACATCACACTGGTTAAAAAGAGCACATGTAAGATAAACAGGACGTGATACAGAATAAAACAATAAAACACTCAAATGAATTAATGAGTTAACGACGACATCACAGCAGGCCTGGGCAGCTAAAAGGACAGAACACATAAAGTAAACAGGACTTAGACAGAAGAACAAATACATCAATTAAACACTAAAATGACTTAAAGCTAAAAGTAAACTTCAAGTAAAAGCCAGTCTGTGAAAGTGGGTTCTAACAGAAGGTACTGACTCTGCCGGCCTCATCTCTCAGGCAGGTCGTTCCAAAGCCGAGGGGCTCGGACCCAGAAAGCTCCGTCCCCCTTAGATTTAAGCCTCGACTTTGGAACGACCAGAAGGGATGCACCTGAGGCTCTGAGGCTACGAGCAGGCTGGTACGGGGTAAACTAACCCTGAATAACTCTAGGACTAACTGTAACCCAGTCCAGGGTAATGGAGAAGATGTTCTGACTCATAGTAAATATTGCAAAAGAAAAAAGGAGAAACTTGAATCAAACAAACAAAAACATTTCAGATATCTGCTGTTTGGAAGGAGAGGATGAAATACCCAGGAGGGAGACGTCACGTGACCTTACAGACCGAACCTGTTTGCTTTAATTCATATTATTTCTAGCAAACATTTGAGATTCTCTAAATTCAGAAACAACAAACAAAGAAACTCTGAGACGGAGCAGCGACAAGCTTCCTGGATTATGATGATGATAATAATAATAATAATAATAATAATGATAACATTAAAATGCTGTTCAACCAGTGATGCATTTGTCTGTTGTTAATATTATTCATGCAGCAGCTTCAACATCTCGAGAGTTCCAGAGGACAGTCAGTACATTCGTCTTTATAATGCAGTACATTTCCTGGTAGTAAAGTGTGTTGCTGGTACTTTTCCTGCAGTAACTGATCTGAACCAAACAAACTAAAGTGTTACCTGCTGGCAGCAGACAGGTGAGCAGCAGGACTCTCAGGCTGGTTCCCGACATCGTTGTGACTTCAGGTCTTCTCTTCATGTCTCTGCTGCTTCATTTCCTGATTTACTGGAGTTCAGCTTCCCGAACCCTAACCCAGCGTTCAGCAGCATCTGTCAGACACCAAGCAGTCAGTCACAAAACCCACTGCATGAAGTTTAACGAGACGATTCGCTGACAGATTAAATCATCAGAAGTCAGCCTCAGGTCATTGTTGTATTTAGAAACAGAAGCAGAGCTGAGGGTTGGAATGAAGGATGAATCTGTTCTGCTGCTCTGCTTTAATTCCAGATGACACACAGACCCATGGTGTCTGACTGAGGTTCATTATTGTTCTACATTAGTGATAAAGTGTCTGTGTCTCTGTTGTTGTGTTTCTCCGTCTGCTTTCGTCACTCATTCACCAGGTTACGGCTTCAATCTGACACCTTTTAAATCGCATCATTTTATTTTTGTTTCGGGACAAACTACATTTACAGAGACCACGAACCACGTCGGATCAGTGTCCTGGTTTCATTCTGAACAAAGACGATTAAAGGTGTGAAATGCTGCAGCAGCTGTCCTCTCTGAGGTCTGAACCAGGAAGTCGGTTTGTTTCACGCTGAGGTGGAAACCGTCTACGCTGCAGGATCACACCCAGAGAACACGACCGTCCTCGGCTGGTGTTTCTGATGGAGAACCAAACCATCTTTTACTGAGCTGATCCTCTGATCCGACTTAGCATCAGCTTATTTTGGTTTGATAAAGCAAATCCAACATTGTTAAAGTACAGTTAGTGTACACCCTAACCTGTTCCACATCAGCCTAACTGTTGAGCTAACTGTCAGGCTAACTTTAATGCTAACTATCAGGCTAACTGTCAGGCTAACTTTAATGGTAACTATCAGGCTAACTGTCAAGCTACTTTAATGGTAACTATCAGGCTAACTGTCAAGCTACTTTAATGGTAACTATCAGTTTAACTGTCAAGCTAACTTTAATGCTAACTCTCACGCTAACTGTCAGACTAAACTACCAGATGTCTCCTGGTACACCGTTGTTTCAGGATTCTTGTGTCGTGTGAAGTCCAGACTCTACAGACGTTTCACTGTAAATGAAGCTTCAACAGGAGTCGACTGCTTCATGAAGCTCAAGTCTTAGAAGTCCTTTTATTAGTTAACTAACATGCAGGGAAACCTGAATTGTTTTTCCTGATCTCTTGAACCCACCAGCAGGACGATTCATGATGAGTTCGGTCTCTGTGAACTGCTGAAGCTCTGAAACATGTTTTTGCTGTTTTCTGCTGCGATCAGACAGGATGTGGTCGGACACGAAGCCGTAAACACTGTAAACATGTGAAAATGCTCAGTAAAACTCTGCTGAGCTGCTTTCTGACAGGATGCTGCTTCAGCTCTTCTGCCTTCTGACCTTTATCATTTGCCTTAATGTCTTGTGGTTTGCCGGCTTCAGTTGCTGACGCAGAGTTTTACGCACCATGAACAACACGTCCACAGCTCAGGAGATCAACAAGCAGCAGGCTTCGTTCAGGGGATTTTTATTGCAGATTCAGATTTGATCTCACAGACAGAGTATTCTCTAAATAGTGATTAAACTCGAAGCTTTAAACCAAATTCTGGTGTTCCTCAAGGTTTAGTTTTAGGTCCTCCATGTTTGAACCTTCACATGCTGCCACTTAGAAACATCATCCACAGTTACGCCGATGACACTCAGCTTTACACCACAGTGTTCTGGTGGCCACTCCATGAGTTGTACCTGTATTTTTTTTTTAAATTAATTTTTCTGGGGGAGATTTTTGAAGCTTTTATTGATAGACAGGGTGAAAGGGGGTAGAGAGGAGAGAGACATGCAGCAAAGGGTCGTGAGCCGGACTCGAACTCACGACCGGCTGCTGGCGACCTGCGCCCACGTGGCAACACCTTAACTCAGTGAGCTCTACGGCGGCCCGAGTTGTACCTGTATTTTATCAGCTGATGAATAACAGAGAACCTTCAGGAAGTCTTTGTTGTTGGTGGAACTCGGAGAGAAACTTCACCTGAACTGTAGAACTGACATTAAACCTGTGAACTAATAAAAACATCCGTCTTGTCAGACTCACATTAGAGGCGTTTTATCATTTGGAGAACATTCAGTGGTTCTCTGTGAAGGACAGAAGCAGTACTTCATGTTCTTACTACCTGCAGGGCTGTCATGTTCTTCTGAGCTCCTCAAGAAGAACAAATCTCAACTACAGCTGCTTCAGAACTCACTGCAGAGAATTAACAACGAAACAACCCACTGATTTAAAGTTTCACATCATTTTATTGGTCCATAAACTGTCCTTCCTATTCATCTGATATGTTTTTGTCCTGTGAACCCTCTGGAACCTCTGGAACCTCTGGAACCTCTACAACCCTCAGGTCTTCTGGTAGCGGCCTTTTAATCGAACCTGCAGCCAAAACAAGAACCTCACAGGTTCTCATGGTCCATGCTTATGGAACAGGTGTCATGAAGATCTGATGCAGCAGAACATGGTGACCTTTGGAAAAGTTCTTCAAAGAACCCCCCAAATGTCCTGAAAGAGCCTTCAGGTTCCTTTAGGCATCAGAAATGGTTCTCCAAAGAACGTCAGTAAAAATGGGTTCAGGTAAAAAAGGTTCCTCATTAAAAAAGTTCTACAAAGATTTATGAGAAACTATTAAAGCTGAACACTCACCTGGACAAGAAACAGAGGTCAGGTTCAGGACATTAGTTTAGTATTTTGTTTGTTTGAGGACGTCTAGAGATTAAATAAAAATTCATTTTCAAACACAGAACCTTTGAACTTCATCACATACAGATGCTTTACTCGACCTCTTGTGTCTAAAATGGATCCAAACGTTCCTTTAATGCACATTAACTCAGAAAATGGTTCCTTCAGGCAACTTGAATGAATGGACAAGCAGGTTCTTCACAGAACTCTTTTCCAGACAGTTCCCTATGGACCCACCTGGTTCTGTGTGACAACAGCACTGGATCATTGTTTGTCATTTGGAAGAAAATAAATGTCAAGGAATGTATGAAATTATCATTTTAGACACATTTTGAGTCTTTTGGACAATTCTGAATGACTTACCGTGAATTTTTAGTTCTTAGATTTTTTTTTCATTTTGGACAAAATAAATCACGTTGTACAAATTTGACTCACTCAGGACACATTTTTGTCGTTGTGGACAAACTGTGAGTCTGCAACTGTTGTACTGTGGAGGCGTCACCACTAGGTGAGTTTGTAGATGTTGGTGTCACCACCAGGTGAAGGTGAGCCTGTGGAAGTAGTCATAGCTCCTGGACATGAAGCTCCTCTCCATGACGTGAGGCTGGATGTCGACCCGGTAGCCTCGGCTCTCGATGTCCATCTTCACACAGTCCAGCAGGTCTCGGACCGACGGAGAAGCCGTCCATGGACCGAACGTCACCACCGACTCCTTGTCCGCCTCCAGGCTGCTGATGGCGTCGTCATAGAAACTGACATCGTCCTTGGAGGGCAGAACACAGATCATGATGGTGGAGTGACGAGCAGCGACAGCCTCGGCTCGGGCGATTCGGATCAGAACCTGCAGAACAGGTGACATGGTTACTTTACAGGACACACCTTTAGAAGTGAAGCGTTGTTTGTGGATGAAATCAGCTGATTCAAGGGATCATTTGATTTATTTCAGCCAGCTATTTTTCACTTGAACACTCTGAAACCCAAAACCTGCCGGTGGGTTTAAAATGCAGATCTTCTTAACAAGACGACCAATCTATCAACCAGAAACTATAAAACCACAAAGAACCGTTGGATCCTCAACGTTCCAGTGATTCTTAAACAACTAAAACGCAACATGTTCTGTCGGGAAAATTAACCAAATCTAAGCTTAAAACCACAATACTTTGTGAAAACTAACAGATTCTGTTGCCAGATAAACATTCACCAAAAATAAACAGGTTACACAAACCAGACTCTGCAAACTAAGAAGCCGTCAGTGACTCAGCTGAGACCAGCAGTCAGGAGACTTTTCAGCTGAACTGCAGGCAGTGTTTCCACAGAGCAGACACGAGTGTAGAAACTAAACAGTACATAGTTAAATATGGACAGCACGTGGAGCCTCCTTGCTGTCCAGTGTTGATGACATCTGTGGAAACATGTTGGTTCCAGGATTTTATCTTTTTAAAAATAATCACAGAAATTATTCTTTATTTCTGGTCTCCATTATTCTGACTGAGTCCTACTGACAGGAGACGTCTCTGAGTTCTCTCTCCTTCTTCATGTTGTTCTGGTTCCACAGAGCTGCAGGACTTTATACTACAGTGAAAAAAGAACCACAGTGGAACCAGTAGAACCAGTGGAACCAGTGGAGGTTCTGGAGTGGGAGCAGCTCACCTCGATGTTCTCTTTATAATGTGGGACTCTGGATAAAAACTGCTGCCGACCAACCAGCTCTCCGAACAGCTGAGGAGTCTCCTCTAAACGTTTGATCAAAGCAGTGATGTTGTAGTAGAGCGCCTCCCGGTGGACCTGCAGGAAACACACTGTAAGAAGAACACGAAAATACACCTGAGGGTCTGGACCAATCACAGCCAAGGAGTTCACTTTAAAAAGTTTAATTATTTAGAATTTGGGACCCAGAACTAAAATATATTTTGTCTTCATTTTGAGATTCTTCTAAAATTAAAAAAGTAAAGAAAGTTCAAAACCTCCAACCAGGCTGGTCTAGAGTCTCCATAAAGTTGGGGTTCATAGGGGTCTAGATGTTGGTGTTCATAGGGTCTAGATGTTGGTGTTTATAGGGGTCTAGATGTTGGTGTTTATAGGGTCTAGATGTTGGTGTTCATAGGGTCTAGATGTTGGTGTTCATAGGGGTCTAGATGTTGGTGTTCATAGGGGTCTAAATGTTGGTGTTCATAGGGGTCTAGATGTTGGCGTTCATAGAGGTCTAGATGTTGGTGTTCATAGTGGTCTAGATGTTGGTGTTCATAGAGGTCTAGATGTTGGTGTTCATAGGGGTCTAGATGTTGGTGTTCATAGGGTCTAGATGTTGGTGTTCATAGGGGTCTAAATGTTGGTGTTCATAGGGGTCTAGATGTTGGTGTTCATAGGGGTCTAGATGTTGGTGTTCATAGGGTCTAGATGTTGGTGTTCATAGGGTCTAGATGTTGGTGTTTATAGGGGTCTAGATGTTGGTGTTCATAGGGTCTAGATGTTGGTGTTTATAGGGGTCTAGATGTTGGTGTTTATAGGGTCTAGATGTTGGTGTTCATAGGGGTCTAGATGTTGGTGTTTATAGGGGTCTAGATGTTGGTGTTTATAGGGGTCTAGATGTTGGTGTTCATAGGGGTCTAGATGTTGGTGTTATAGGGGTCTAGATGTTGGTGTTCATAGGGGTCTAGATGTTGGTGTTCATAGGGGTCTAGATGTTGGTGTTTATAGGGGTCTAGATGTTGGTGTTCATAGGGTCTAGATGTTGGTGTTCATAGGGGTCTAGATGTTGGTGTTCATAGGGGTCTAGATGTTGGTGTTTATAGGGTCTAGATGTTGGTGTTCATAGGGTCTAGATGTTGGTGTTCATAGGGTCTAGATGTTGGTGTTCATAGGGTCTAGATGTTGGTGTTTATAGGGTCTAGATGTTGGTGTTTATAGGGGTCTAGATGTTGGTGTTCACAGAGGTCTAGATGTTGGTGTTCATAGAGGTCTAGATGTTGGGGTTCATAGGGGTCTAGATGTTGGTGTTTATAGGGGTCTAAATGTTGGTGTTCATAGGGTCTAGATGTTGGTGTTCATAGGGGTCTAAATGTTGGTGTTCATAGGGTCTAGATGTTGGTGTTTATAGGGGTCTAGATGTTGGTGTTTATAGGGGTCTAGATGTTGGTGTTCATAGGGGTCTAGATGTTGGTGTTCATAGGGGTCTAAATGTTGGTGTTCACAGAGGTCTAGATGTTGGTGTTCACAGAGGTCTAGATGTTGGGGTTTATAGGGGTCTAGATGTTGTTATTCATAGGGGTCTAGATGTTGGTCTTCAAAGGGTCTAGATGTTGGTGTTCATAGGGGTCTAGATTTTGGTGTTTATACAGGTCTAGATGTTGGTGTTCATAGGGGTCTAGATGTTGGTGTTCATAGGGGTCTAGATGTTGGTGTTCATAGGGGTCTAGATGTTGGTGTTCATAGGGGTCTAGATGTTGGTGTTTATAGGGGTATAGATGTTGGTGTTTGTACAGGTCGAGATGTTGGTGTTCATAGGGGTCTAGATGTTGGTGTTCATAGGGGTCTAGATGTTGGTGTTCATAGGGGTCTAGATGTTGGTGTTCATAGGGGTCTAGATGTTGGTGTTTATACAGGTCTAGATGTTGGTGTTTATAGGGGTCTAGATGTTGGTGTTCATAGGGTCTAGATGTTGGGGTTCATAGGGGTCTAGATGTTGGTGTTCACAGGGGTCTAGATGTTGGTGTTCACAGGGGTCTAGATGTTGGTGTTCATAGGGTCTAGATGTTGGTGTTCATAGGGTCTAGATGTTGGTCTTCATAGGGTCTAGATGTTGGTGTCCATAGGGGTCTAGATGTTGGTGTTTGTACAGGTCTAGATGTTGGTGTTTATACAGGTCTAGGTGTTGGTGTCCATAGGGGTTCTAGATGTTGGTGTTCATAGGGGTCTAGATGTTGGTGTTTATACAGGTCTAGATGTTGGTGTTTGTACAGGTCTAGATGTTGGTGTTTATACAGGTCTAGATGTTGGTGTCCATAGGGGTCTAGATGTTGGTGTTCATAGGGTCTAGATGTTGGTGTTTATAGGGGTCTAGATGTTGGTGTTCATAGGGTCTAGATGTTGGGGTTCATAGGGGTCTAGATGTTGGTGTTCACAGGGGTCTAGATGTTGGCGTTCACAGGGGTCTAGATGTTGGTGTTCATAGGGTCTAGATGTTGGTGTTCATAGGGTCTAGATGTTGGTCTTCATAGGGTCTAGATGTTGGTGTCCATAGGGGTCTAGATGTTGGTGTTTGTACAGGTCTAGATGTTGGTGTTTATACAGGTCTAGGTGTTGGTGTCCATAGGGGTCTAGATGTTGGTGTTTATACAGGTCTAGATGTTGGTGTTTGTACAGGTCTAGATGTTGGTGTTTATACAGGTCTAGATGTTGGTGTTCATAGGGGTCTAGATGTTGGTGTTTATACAGGTCTAGATGTTGGTGTTTGTACAGGTCTAGATGTTGGTGTTTATACAGGTCTAGATGTTGGTGTCCATAGGGGTCTAGATGTTGGTGTTCATAGGGGTCTAGATGTTGGTGTTCATAGGGGTCTAGATGTTGGTGTTCATAGGGTCTAGATGTTGGTGTCCATAGGGGTCTAGATGTTGGTGTTCATAGGGAATTAGATGTTGGTGTCCATAGGGGTCTAGATGTTGGTGTTCATAGGGGTCTAGATGTTGGTGTCCATAGGGGTCTAGATGTTGGTGTTCATAGGGGTCTAGATGTTGGTGTTCATAAGGTCTAGATGTTGGTGTTCATAGGGGTCTAGATGTTGGTGTTCATAGGGGTCTAGATGTTGGTGTTCATAGGGTCTAGATGTTGGTGTTCATAGTGGTCTAGATGTTGGTGTTCATAGGGTCTAGATGTTGGTGTTCATAGGGGTCTAGATGTTGGTGTTCATAGGGGTCTAGATGTTGGTGTTCATAGGGGTCTAGATGTTGGTGTTCATAGGGTCTAGATGTTGGTGTTCATAGTGGTCTAGATGTTGGTGTTTATAGGGGTCTAGATGTTGGTGTTCATAGGGGTCTAGATGTTGGTGTTCATAGGGGTCTAGATGTTGGTGTTCATAGGGGTCTAGATGTTGGTGTTCATAGGGGTCTAGATGTTGTTGTTCATAGGGTCTAGATGTTGGTGTTCATAGGGTCTAGATGTTGGTGTTCATAGGGGTCTAGATGTTGGTGTTCATAGGGGTCTAGATGTTGGTGTTCATAGGGTCTAGATGTTGGTGTTCATAGGGGTCTAGATGTTGGTGTTCATAGGGTCTAGATGTTGGTGTTCATAGGGGTCTAGATGTTGGTGTTCATAGGGTCTAGATGTTGGTGTTCATAGAGTCTAGATGTTGGTGTTCATAGAGTCTAGATGTTGGTGTTCATAGGGGTCTAGATGTTGGTGTTCATAGGGGTCTAGATGTTGGTGTTCATAGGGGTCTAGATGTTGGTGTTCATAGGGTCTAGATGTTGGTGTTCATAGGGTCTAGATGTTGGTGTTCATAGGGGTCTAGATGTTGGTGTTCATTGGGTCTAGATGTTGGTGTTCATAGGGGTCTAGATGTTGGTGTTCATAGGGTCTAGATGTTGGTGTTCATAGGGGTCTAGATGTTGGTGTCCATAGGGGTCTAGATGTTGGTGTTCATCGGGGTCTAGATGTTGGTGTTTATACAGGTCTAGATGTTGGTGTTTGTACAGGTCTAGATGTTTGTGTTTATACAGGTCTAGGTGTTGGTGTCCATAGGGGTCTAGATGTTGGTGTTCAAAGGGGTCTAGATGTTGGTGTTCATAGGGGTCTAGATGTTGGTGTTCATAGGGGTCTAGATGTTGGTGTTCATAGGGTTTAGATGTTGGTGTTCATAGGGTCTAGATGTTGGTGTCCATAGGGGTCTAGATGTTGGTGTCCATAGGGTCTAGATGTTGGTGTTCATAGTGGTCTAGATGTTGGTGTTCATAGTGGTCTAGATGTTGGTGTTTATAGGGTCTAGATGTTGGTGTTCATAGGGTCTAGATGTTGGTGTCCATAGGGGTCTAGATGTTGGTGTTCATAGGGTTTAGATGTTGGTGTTCATAGGGGTCTAGATGTTGGTGTTCATAGGGGTCTAGATGTTGGTGTTTATAGGGGTCTAGATGTTGGTGTTTGTACAGGTCTATATGTTGGTGTTTATACAGGTCTAGGTGTTGGTGTCCATAGGGGTCTAGATGTTGGTGTTCATAGGGGTTCTAGATGTTGGTGTTCATAGGGGTCTAGATGTTGGTGTTCATAGTGGTCTAGATGTTGGTGTTCATAGGGGTCTAGATGTTGGTGTTTATAGGGGTCTAGATGTTGGTGTTCATAGGGGTCTAGATGTTGGTGTTTGTACAGGTCTCGATGTTGGTGTTTATAGGGGTCTAGATGTTGGTGTTTGTACAGGTCTAGATGTTGGAGTAGTATGTGCAGAGCCATGAGCTGCTTCATGTTGACCTCCTGATGTTCTATAATCTACACCTGACAGGTGAGTCTGACCTCCTGGATGTTCCTCGTTGGCAGCGTCTCTGATCTCAGGAACTCCAGCAGAGCTCCAAAGTGTGTCCCATTGCGGTCGATGAAGAAGCGTCCCTGAGCGTCGGTCCTTGGTTTGCTCTGTCCGTTAAACAGCTCCGCCAGTTTGGAGTCTGGGTGTCTTCTGAGCGTGCTCAGTGTGGTGCTGAACAGGTGACCTCCGATGTTCAACTCCACAACAGGAGAAAACTGAAAACAGAAAACTGCAGGTCTGAAACATTCAGTCTAAACTATCAAAGATCTTTCAAACCCTCTGAGCTGCAAACAGGTTGGGGTTTGTTTCTCATCTTCCCTCACTGTGCCTCATTTTTCATAATATTTTTTAAATATCATTTTAAAACAAGATAGAATATAACAATAAATCAGGATGAAAATAAACACAAATTAAATGTAATAAAACATGTTAAACAAAATAGAAAGCACCAAATCTTCTTGTAAAATTAGAATAAATAAAATGGAATATGAATGTTTTTTAAAAGCTTTTTAAAAAACACCAAAAATATATCAAAATATCTTTTTAAAATTAGTGAAAGCGGCTGTCAGGATAGCTCCCTGACTTAGGGCGTTGCCACGTTGGCGCAGGTCGTGGGTTTGAGTCCGGCTCACGACCCGGTGCTGCATGTCTCTCTCCTCTCTGTACCCGTCCACCCTGTCTCTCACCCATCATTAAAAAGAGAAAAAAAACTCAAAATATAAAGAGTAAAGCAGTAATAATCCATCAATTATCTAGACACCGCTTAATCCTCTGTCGGCAGTCCCTCCAGGAATTCGCGATGTTGCGATCACAACAATCTGGAAAAATACCCAAGAAATCCTGGAGGGACTCTGTAGGGTCCCGGGGGGACTGGAGTCTATCCCAGTCGACTCAGGGTGAAGGCAGGGGACACCTGGACAGGTCACCAGCCTATCACAGGGCTACATTTAGAGACACCAAGCACACTCTCATTCACACCTACGGACAATTTAGAATCACCAGTTAACCTCAGCATGTCTTTGGACTGTTGGAGGAAGGAGGTGAAAACCCGGTGAGAACATGCAAACTCCACACAGGAAGATCCCAGGCGTCCTAACCGAGACGCGAACCGGGGACCTTCTAGCTGTGAGGCGACAATGCTAACCACCGAGCCACCGTGCAGCCAGCAGTAATAATATTTGAAATAAAATGTTTATACATAAAAATACATAAACGCTTCAGCAAAAAACATTTAATATATAAAAAAACTTAAAAAATTAAAATGACCAGAAAATATATTTTAAAAATAATATTATAAAAGCTGACTTGAAATATAAAAAATATTTTAAAAAAGACAATTCTAAAAATATAATTAAAACATATTTTTAATGATCATGTAGCTGCATGAAATATTTTCTTCTGAGATGTGGTGGAGTGAAAATACAAGGAAGCAGAGAATAAAAACATTCTAGTACAAACAGCTGTGTGTGTGTATATATATATATATATATATATATATATATATACACACACACACACACATATGGGTGTGTGTAATACTTACATACAGTACCTGAGTACATCAGTTACTTTCTAGACTGTTGCGGTTTAAACATAAATCTGTAAATGAACTAAGTTTACCTGTAAAATACATTCAGGAGACTAAAACCTGAAACATTTCTCTCTGATATGAAGTACTTGTACTACTAGTACTTTAAGTGGTACCAAAGTACTTCAGTACTTCAGTTAATTTCAGTGATTAAACCGAGTTTCCATGTGAAAAAACTGAGGCAGGTTTTAATGTTCAGACTCACAAACCCCTGAATCCTTCAAGACGACAGGAAACACCTGCAGTGAAAACCGACTGAAGCAGGACGGAGAGCAGCCGAGGTGTGTCTGCTTACACCTGTTCACAGGTGAGTCACAGGTGAGTTTCAGCTCTCTGTGCCTCAGCAAACCTCCAGACTGTCAGTAAAAACTGTTTTCTTACCGGAGCTGCAGAGGAAAGAAGCTTCTTAGGTATTTGGTCCGGAAGACTCATCTTGAACAGGTGAGAGTCAACAGGTGAGAGCAGCTCGACAGGTAGGAGGCAGGGGGCGTGGCCTAACCCGGACCTACATTTTTATACCTGGGAGGACGAGTCACTCTGCCACAAATCCTGAAGCTTTTTCTTCTCCAGCTCCAGCTGATTGTTCAGTCATCATAAAACACTGATACCGTATATTTTAATATTATAAAATACAGTAATAATATATAATATTTTAATATTACTAATGTCAGCCTCATTACTGTTTACATAAATGTAGTAAAGTCCATGACTCTGATACCTGGTCCAGGTAACCCACTGAACCTGTGTTGTACTGCTGCTCTGAACTCTAACACATGATAATGTAATAGTGTGATGATATTTAACCTCAACAGGAATCTGCTGTTTAAATTCCAGCTTCACTGGTTTACCTCCACGTTACGATGTCTTGTTACCTGTGGCTTACAGCTAAACGTTCACTGTGCCACATGAAGACCGCAACAGACGCTACCCACAGAATAAACATGCACACCAACGCTCGCATCACTTTTCTCCATTACATGGGTTTCATGAAGTTTTAGTTTTTGACCTGAATCTCTGGTACCAAGAAATGGAGCAGAGTGAGACCTCTTACTTCACCTGTCAGGTGGATGTCATGTGACCCTGTGACTCAGTGAATGACATCATTCTACACTTCAAACAAGGGAACACATTCAACCACCTGGACTCATTAAAATACCAGTTATAGAAATTAAATGTAGACTTTACATTTGCTGCTCCCAGCTCTTCTTGTAGACTTAAAGAAAAACAAAAAACTAAAATATCAAAAAAATTAAAAAGCTTATTCAAAATATCATAGAATATCTTTAAAAATCTAAAATCAAAATGTTTTTTCACCCAGAAACGTGCCTTCAAAAGTCACAATTAGAAAAAGAAAACAAAGAAAAACTTCCAAAAATACACTTCATATATATGTATATATACACACACTTATATATATTTGTCCAAAGTATTTTTTTAATCAAAACTTTTCAAAATATAAAAGAGAAAAATAAGAAAACTTTAAATACTTAGAAAACATTAACTCAGTATTGTGCAGCAGCGTTTCAGCTCCTCTACTGTAAGTTCGACCAAAGAACCAGCTTCGCTTGTTAAACTGAAAACTACATGAGGACAGAAGCACCACAACAAGCCGAGTGTGTTCCAGGTTTTATTGTTTTTGTACACAAAAGCCAGAGCGTTGCTTCCATCTGGTGAAACAGCCGAACCCCTGTAAAACACAGAAAACATCTGGGTTAGAAGCAGCTTCACAGACGTCAGCCGGCCTTCCTCCATGTCTCTGGTCTGAGCTCCACACCAACACTCATCCTCCAGTTTAGTTTTCTCCAGGATCAAACTGAACTCTTCACTCCTGTTTTCTGTTGAAGCGTCCGATACTGTGAAACGCACTAAAACCAAGTTAACGGGCAGAACCAGCTCCGGCTGGTTCTTCTGGTGCTTGTGGATTCTCCACAGAGCTCTTTAAACAACTCCAGTCCTTCTCAGACAAATGCCTCGATGTCTTCAAAAGAAAGGTTCCTCTGTTCTGAAGAACCGGAGCAGAACCACAGAACGTGACTCTGAACCGGTGACCAGCAGACCCAGACAGAACCGTTCCGACTCGTCATCGTATCATCACTGAAGGGACTTGAACCTTTAAAGAGAACGAAGCTTTGGAGGCTCCGTCTGTTTGTTCCATCTGAACCCAACCAGCACCTTCTGGTCGTCTTCTGCTCCTGAAGATATTTAACGTTTTCATTTCTCTAGTCTCTAAACTTGTTGTCCATCTTCTCTGACAATCACTTCCTGTGCAGCTGCTGGCCTCAGAAGCATCATGACTTTACTGTTAAATCAAGAAGCTCACAGTCGTTTGTTTTTCACACAATCTGTTGCAAATTATTTATTTTGGCTGAATTTCTAAGTGTAGCAGAAAGTGATCTGATAAAATAGGAATGATTTAACTTGATACACGCTACTATTTTCTAAGCTGACTACAGGAAACAACCTCTGATGACTGTTTACAGTTTGAGTGTGGATCGAGCAGCTCCACAGGTTTTAATCAGTATTTTCACTGAACTGCTGCTGCCCCCTGCTGTCCGTTCATAGAACTACAGACGACTGACCTGTTAAGCAGTGGGGACAGGTGCTCCCTGGGGCATGACGGGAACCTCTGGCTTGGCGCCCTTCTGTTCGGACATCGGTGTGGTGGGGAGAGTTTCCTCTTTGGGATCCACGATGCTGACGTGGTCGGGAAGAGGCTTCTTGGGACCGATCTTACCGCTGGGATCCCACGGCAGCATGATCTTCACCTTGATGCCCAGCACACCTGAGAACAAACAACATGACGGGTTAGCCGATAGAGAATCTTCAGGGCTGATATCGATTATTGGTGATCAGCAAAGGTTGGTAACTGATATACGTTAAATGTTCTATGTTGACAGTGTGACAGCAGAAACATATAATTATGTGACTTCATACTATAGCTGAATATAAACAATAAAAACGGAGGTGATGACATCAGAGCACCACATGACGTTAGGCTGTTCTGTTTACTGATCGATCAATTGGTTGAGATCAATACCAGTTTGCCTCCTGCAGTTCTGTCTCCTGCTCTTCTTTTTATTTCCTGCTAAGGTCCTTACCTAAGATCTTAAAGCTTTATTAGAGATTGTTTTCAGACTGTTTAATCTGTGGCTGCCTGCTAACTTAGCTGCTAGCCGTTAGCATAGCATTAGCCTCTGTGAAAGCAGCTAGTGTCCTGACTGGTGGTGGTGTTTGAGCTTCTTGTTTGGTTTTTGCAGGATGTGTTTCTGTCAGTCAGAACAGAGAGTTAAAGTTAATCTGACTTTAGAAACATGCTACGGTGCTACCAATAGCATAGCCACAGGCTAAGAGGCATAGCTAAGGTCTCCGTGTTAGCATTAGCTTAGCACCATCAGCAGAATCAGTTCCAGCTGCTCTGACACCAGCAGGTGAATTATTCAGGTGTTTTCATGTGAACCTGAGCAGCTGTGGAGGATTGTGGTGTTTATTAAACCTTCAACCAGCTGCTAGCTGGAGCTACAGGCTGTAATGTGCTCATCAGTCTCTCTGTGTAAACAACAGCTGACAGTGACTGGTTACACATCACAGGAACAGCCAATCAGATAGAGCTGTGGGCGGGGCTTAACTGAGACCAGAGATGAGCTGCATCAGAGACGAAGGAGAACATTTAATGTAATGTTTCATGTTTTAGCTGCTTGGTCAAAATAACGTTACTGATAATCAGAAACCCGCCGACGGTCACTGATAAAATTTCAGCGTCAGAAGAAACTGGACTCACCCTGCCTCAGCAGGACGTGGCGGACTGCTGTGTCGACGTAGTAGTTAACAGGATCTCCGCTGTGGATCATCAGACCGTCCACAAACTTCATGGATTTGGCCCTCTGACCTCTCAGCTTTCCAGAAACTACAACCTCGCAGCCTTTAGCTCCGCTCTCCATGATGAACCTCAGAACGCCATAGCAGGCCCTGAAACCACACAGACTCTGTTAGAACACCAAGACTCTGCTGCTGCTGCTCAGCTGGACATGAGGAGGACTGAAGGCAGCAGCACATCAGATACCAACTGTGTAGAATTTATCAAAGTCAAAAATACAGATAAAAACTAGAAAACTCGTGATCCTGTTCAAGAAGTATTAGTAAGATATCTCGATGGAATCTCAAAATCAACGTATTTTAACAGTTTAGTGCCACAACTGACCAGTTTGAACAGCACAAATCCAAAGGCTGCTCTTTACTTGAAGCTGAGCTTCATAACGAGGTTCTGACCTGCTAATGAGCTCTTTAATCAGACCATCAATGGGTTTCAGGGTTAGTTCACAGCAGAACTCTTCCTGTTCATCCTCTACAGCCCTTCAGACAAACTCTGGGTGTCACTGAATGGAACCGAGGAGTCATTTCTACATTTTATCTATTTAGTAGGTGGTATTTCTCTACAACCAAAATCACAGTCAACAGTGCAGATGCAGCTTATTAATGCACAGCTGTTACTTTAAGGGACTCTTAATAACTGATGTACTAGAAGTTTGTATTTCGTATATAATGGTAGACTGCAGGTACTAAATATTAAACTACTCGGATCGAAGGCCAATGACCTTCATCTGAGGCTTCAGTTTGACTTTTACTTCCACATATTTACGTTTAGCAGAACTTTAGTTGGACTTAGAACCTAACGGCTGGTTCTGATTCAGTCCTTCTCAGACAAATGCCTCGATGTCTTCAAAAGAAAGGTTCCTCTGTCCTGAAGAACCGGAGCAGAACCACAGAACGTGACTCTGAACCGGTGACCAGCAGACCCAGACAGAACCGTTCCGACTCGTCATCGTATCATCACTGAAGGGACTGAAACTGGACCAGCAGCTGAAAACAAACTAAACTACCAACGTTTATTCTGTACAGTTTACCACTCGTAAAATAACCATTCCTACATTAGTATTTGAAGATGTGACTTTCACACATCCAGTTCACTACCATTATAGTAAAAACTGAAATACAACCAAACCAGCAGACTACAAGTTACTCCCATGTTTCCTCAAGAGATGCTGATTATTAGTTGACATCTAAAGAAGGTGTGCAGTTTGATTTCACACAGACCAGGTGAACGTTGTTACCTGCGAACAGCCAAACCTCCCAGCAGCTTGTAGCGCAGAGACTCGGCCTGAGCGATGGCACAAAGACCACGAGTGGCCACTTTCTCGGCATAAAGCTGCAACAGAACAAAGACAAAGGAAACTGTGTTAAAGTCAGCACTAGAGCTGTCGCTGAGGCTCCACATCCTACAGACGTTTAACTGTTTACACTGTCATGTGTCTCTACACGGCCTGCAGTTCAGCTGAAGTCTAATTCCAGGAAAGCTCAGAGCTGCTGACGCAAACATTCGTCTTCATCAGCTCTACTTTGGAATCCCTCCTGATGTTCGGACCCTTCTCAGACAAATGCCTCAGTGTCTTCATGTGGAGAGAACCTGCTGATCCGAGGAACCGGAGCAGAACCACAGAACGTGGACCTGAACCAGTAACCTGCAGAACCAGAACAAGCCCTGCTCTGTCTCGTCATCGTATCATCACTGAAGGGAAAGCTTCTGCACATAAATTCATCTTGTTCTTTAGAAAGCGTCGGGAGCAGACACCATCAGAACCAGCTGACATCAACAACACTTTAGTTATCATGCATGTATTTGTCACCTTTACTGCCAAAGATGGGACCGCTCTGAATCAACCTCAGCACCAGAGAAGTATTTAAACCCCACTAACGCGTGACGTGTTTGCCATCCTCTCATGAACAGGTTTACTTTGTGGATTTACCTCCACGCTGCCTTCAGGGAAGCCGAACCTCTTCTGGACCACAGCAGTCAGCTCTCTGATGCGACGGCCTTTTTCCCCCAGAACATTCTGGGTCCTGAGAAAAGTTCAGCACATCAAAGGTTAAACTGTGAATACAGCATCCATCCATCAGTTCTGTCATGTTTATGGTTCTGCTGTAGTACAGGGGTCTTCTACATCTGCTTTACACCAAAGTCACAGCAAGTGATGAAGTTCAATAAGTGGATAATAAAAACCAAAGTAAAAACAACTCTGATGAGACCTAAAGGCATCAGGTAATAAGAACACCTTGACTGGTGTGTTACAACAAACACACGCGCACTGAATGTTTTAGGTTTACTCGCCTTGTGGCCAGGATGATGATCTCGGTTCTGGTCGGAGTCACTCGGACCTCCACACCAGAGTATCCATCCTCAGCCAGCTCACGAGTCAGGAACTCGTTCAGCTCGGCCTTGAAGATGCCGTCTGCGACGAACTGTGGAGGGAAACAATGAAAACAACACTGAGGATTTCTGCAGACTGAAGTTAACAGAATGAACTCTGGCTTTCAGGCAATGACTGAACAGTTTTTAGACTTTAAGTTGAAATTTAAACAATGCAGTCCTAAATCACACACTGCCATTCACAACATCTGATGTACTGAACATCTGATCCAGGATTTAAACTGACGTCAATCACTTCACAAACCGTCACTCTGCTGTCTCTTCATCACGGTTCAAATTCATCACATTAATACTGAACTGAAACTAGACTTTAAAAATGTCACAAATCACATATCTGTCAGGAAAAACTAAATCACACTTAGACAATTTGTCCAAATCATTGTGACCTACGTGAGGCAATAAGAAAATGAAATCAGAGTAGTTCTCAGCTAACTAAAAGATGATGGGGTTGAATAAGTACTTAAATCACAGATTACAGGATGTAGATTCCAACTCCAGAGATTCTCCAGAGACAGTAAAGAATAAGGGTGTAATGGCAGCAGTAACATACTGAATGCTGAGACTCTGAATGAGAACCTTTAGTCAAGATAAAGTTTGTGCACTGCAAAGAAATTGATGAACTGTATTGTACTTAATGCAGAAATGTTAAAATGGAAAACCACAGTTTTAAATAAGGCTCATAGCTTTACATTGTGAAGTTGTAACTAGTCTTAGATGCAAATTGCAGCTCCAGAGATGCTCCTCAGACAGCAGTAATGAACACCATACCGATACATTCACTGACATGTAATGTATTTATTAGCCAGCGTTAAAACATGCTGGTTATAGGATCCGTGTCTGTCTATTAACTGCAGTATGATGCTGCTACAGCCTTTACAGCAGTTACAGATAGACAGACTGACTTATACAGCCTGCTGTTTATTACACCTATAACTAACCATACCTGCATAAACTATATCCATTATGTGTCGTTTAAACGGAGCTAGTTTGTTTCTGCCGCTCTCCGTTCATTTCTCTACGAAGCTAACCTGCTAGCTAAACCACACTCAGACACAAACTCAGTCTCAGCGGAAACCCGCAGACATTTTTTAAGTTTTAAACTGCATATAAGCTCTTTTACAGGCCTCTCGCTGACAGTTTAAAATGAATAACGGGGTAAACCGAGCCCTAACCCGGGTTACAGCTACTCTCCGGCCCCGGTGCTAACAGCCATGTTACAGTCAAATGAGGAGGACGCAGCGGCGCCAGCATCTGCATCAATCCTCCCCGGACCGGAGCCGGACGAGTCCGAACCACTCCGAGACGAGACCGACATGCCTCTGTCCGAACCACCGGGAGCCCATTTTTAGAGAAACTCGCTGCTGTGGGAGTAAAACGAGATAAAAGTCCGCTAACCTTCCTCTTCTTGGAGATCTGCACCGCCATCTTCCAACAGCCGGAGACAGGAAAGGACGTGCGCAGGATGCGGAAATGCTTTTATACAACTTCCGTCTACGTCATGGCCAAACTGCCTCTGGGAATTGTAGTTTTTTTTGTAGAAGCCACATGCTGGTTGTCTTTTAGAGATTAACTTGAATACTTGAACAAACATACATATATTTTGTTTTTTGTTTGTTTGTTTCTTTTTTTGTTTTTGTTTTTGAAAACAGCACAAAACAAAACACTTAATTTATTTGGAGCACATTTCTAAACCGAATTACAAGTGTTGCACAGAAACCACATATATGATATATTTAAACATACGTCTTACATATGAGGTTTATTTATATATATATATTGTATAAATATATCATATATATTTGACCTGTCATAAATGATGACTTTGTGAATGTATTTTAAATATAATAAATGAATAAATAAATTTTATTAAAATGAATAAATAAATGAATATTATGAAAATTATCTGAACTTGCTGGTGGTGTAGATTTAATTTAAACATTAATCTGGGATCCTGTGTTCTGTGAATTTCTGTAAGTGAAAACACAACGTTCAGGCACCAGGAGACAATTTAAAACATGGCAGAATAAAATGCATTGAAGCTGTCAGACTTTCTGTGCTACAGATTCATCCAGTCAGCAGTCGTGTTGCTTCAGTTACTAGATGAAGCCTCAGTTAGTCTTCACATCAAACAGCATCAAACCTGGGATGTGATTAACTGCTGGATGTTAACAGCGTGAAGAGAAGCTAAGAGGAGCTTCTACGTATTATCAGAGAATCATGAATGGAACGTTTAATCAAAAACTGATCAAGTTCTTCAGTGTGAACACGACTGATTGTCTGTTTGGATGAGAATCTACTCAATTCAGGTCTGACAAAGTCAAAACCACAAAACTCTTCTCTTCACCAGAAACACTTCAGATTCATCCAAATACTCTTTGAAGGTTTCATATCTGTAAAATCTGGAATGAGTTGAAAACACCATGAAACCTGACATCCAGTTCAAAACTTCTACTGCTCAGTTTTTACACATTTTATTTCAGACAACTCTCAGACTTTAAGACTCGGTATAATAATACCATAACATCACATCTGGAGCACATTCGGGTGTCATTTCTTTATTTCACACACTGCTGATGTGTAGTTTAAAGATAGCTTGGAGTGTTTGTGCTGCTCTATAAAACACTCTGACAGAGATGTAAACATTTTTATAATTCATTAATCAACAATCCGTCACCCAAAAACACAACGTGGAAAAACGACATCGAAGACAGTCACATGACAGAAACGTGACATCAGATCATTTCAAAAGGAACGTCATCATCATTAACCCTGAGTCTACAGATATAAATATGACATGAAGGCTAAGTAAAGCAAATACAACCTGACTGTCTGTTTAAGTAGTCTGAGGTATAAAAGAATCACTCCAGAGCAAAGAGAAGTTCCTCCACCAATAACAGAACCCACAAACAGAAAGTTTCATCTGGAGACATCTAGAGGAGGAAACCCTCCACCTCCGGTGCCAGCTAGTGGCAGCCCTCCCTCCAGGTGGCGTGAGCATGGTGCGGGCGGCGAGGAGAGTCAGGTGTGGCTGGTTGTCATCAGCGGAGGAGACACACATGTGATCCGGCTGCCAGGTGCTTCCAGTTGGTTCCTCTGCCTGTCCGTGAGTAGCTGTGTCCCAATTCAGAGGCTGCATCCTTCGAAAGGCCCAGCGAAGGATGGGTCCTTCGAAGGACGGGTAGGCCGCATGAGAAGGCTGCATGAGAAGGCTGCATGAGAAGGCTGCATGAGAAGGCCGCATGAGAAGGCTGCATGAGAAGGCTGCATGAGAAGGCTGCATGAGAAGGCTGCATGAGAAGGCCGCATGAGAAGGCTGCATGAGAAGGCTGCATGAGAAGGCTGCATGAGAAGGCTGCATGAGAAGGCCGCATGAGAAGGCCGCATGAGAAGGCCGCATGAGAAGGCCGCATGAGAAGGCCACATGAGAAGGCCGCATGAGAAGGCCGCATGAGAAGGTAAACGTTTTAAACTGCAGCGGCTCACATCCATAACGTCACGTTACTAAATGGATTCTTTAAAACTAATTTTAATGTTTTTAACATTTGTACCGTCAGCTATTGGAGTGAGCTGTAACACTACTTGTATTAGAATCCTCCACTGATGAATCCATCTTCTCTGTCAGCTGTGAGCAGTTAAAACTCAGCTGTTGATCAAACTGTCAGCGGTGCAATGAATCTTGGGATATTTGGGGCTACGAAGGATCCACCGATGCATCCTTCAAATCAGTGGAGAAGAAGGATGCAGCCTCTGGACTGGGACATGACTTGTGTCTCCGCCGGATCATCGTCTGCCACAACCACCACCTGGTTTGCAGCCTCTGGTCTCCTTCACCCAACAACCCCCTCTGCTCTGCCATCATCCATATTATCAAGCCTTGGATTCCCACTAACCCCCTGGACCGCCAAACCACTTCAGCCCGTCTGCCTGCTGTCGCCCTCTCTCTGCTCTGGTCCATTTCAGTTGGTTGGAGTATTACGTTTAGTCCTCATTTGTTCGGAGGCGACCCGTCTTGTCTGCTGAGGTCTAGTATAACATTCTAGTCTGTTTGTTCCCCTAGCCCTAACCCTGCTTGCTATCCGTCGCTTGTTTACTGTAGCTGGGTTTTTGCAGTTTGTTCATGCACTCAGTTTGTTTCTTTACCAGTTCCGTTAGCTATCCTAGCCTGGTTCACGTGGTTTTAACGGTCTGTGGACACATGAACCTGAACTGACTCACATTGTGTGTTTGCTAATATTTAAACGGCTTTAATCTCATTTTACTGGTGGAAATGAAGCAAAAGAAACAATTCTAAACTTTAAAATAATGGAAGGAGTCCATTAGAGTGATAAACGTGGAGCCACCTCTGTGGACGTCTAGGGAGCATTCATAGTCTGAAGGTAAACTCTGACCATTGAATGTAGAAATCTTTACGTTCGTCTGGAGGCTCATTCACTTCAGCTTCTCTCTGCTTGTAAAACCTTCCATCTGCTGGTTTTCAGTTCAACAAAAGCGTCACTGAACGGCAGCCTCTTCCTCTAAATGAATCATCTTGTGAGTCTTTCCTCCTCAATTTGAAATAAATGTTTGCATATTCAGAGATGCTGCATGTTTCATAAAGCAGGAGGCAGTTCAACAGCTTTCAGTGAGGTAATTCAACGTTTGGGGTCTGATCTGAGAGTTCTGGGGTCCTTAAAGGTCAGAAAATAAAAGGCAGAAGCTCTCTGAAGTCCAGCAGAACAAACTCTAGCTGTGGTCTGATAAGAGTCCAGTGTCTGTCAGCACAGCGTCCACAGCCGTCCTGAGGGTGGCGCTGTAGCTCAGCAGTCTGCCGTCATAAACCAGCTGATCTGGAGGCAGCGACGTCTGTTTAGGAGCTCTGCAAAGACAGAAGGAGTCTCAGTTACAGGCTGATTCTCCTTTATTATACCGGACCAGATTCAAACCTACAAAAACACCATGTTCAGAAACACATCGGCTGAATTCAGGTGAAACGATGGAATGACCTGACGTGATTTCATTTTGAATTATTAGTACAAGAAAAACATAAACCAGTCATCAAAGGAGAGAAAGATAAGACCGAAATCTCCTGACAAGAGTTTATCAGCATCAAGGATTTAAAACTATGAATTCCACACTGTAAAAAACATCTTTAGCCTGTGGCTCTAATCTGACATATCCACATATGTTATATGTTCATGAATATGTGCTGCCCCTATTTAGATAAATAAATAAATAAACATCTGTAATGTTTTAGCAGCCGGGAGGATAATACTGTAAAATAACAGAAAAATCATTATCTCATTAAACAATAAATTAAAATTGTCTGCTTTTAATTTTGGAGCAGTTTTGATGTATAACTTTAAATACAAATCTGTAATGTTAAATAAAATATACAACTATTAAATTTATGTATTTAGTGTGGAGGAATGTGCAGATTATTTATCTACCTGGTGTGGTACTTCTACCTGGTGTGGTACTTCTACCTGATGTAGTACATCTACCTGGTGTGGTACTTCTACCTGATGTAGTACATCTACCTGGTGTGGTACTTCTACCTGATGTAGTACATCTACCTGGTGTGGTACGTCTACCTGGTGTAGTACATCTACCTGGTGTGGTACTTCTACCTGATGTAGTACATCTACCTGGTGTGGTACTTCTACCTGATGTGGCAGATCTACCTGATGTGGCAGATCTACCTGGTGTGGTACATCTACCTGATGTGGCAGATCTACCTGGTGTGGTACATCTACCTGATGTGGCAGATCTACCTGATGTGGCAGATCTACCTGGTGTGGTACATCTACCTGATGTGGCAGATCTACCTGATGTGGCAGATCTACCTGGTGTGGTACATCTACCTGATGTGGCAGATCTACCTGGTGTAGTACATCTACCTGATGTGGCAGATCTACCTGATGTGGCAGATCTACCTGGTGTGGTACATCTACCTGATGTGGTACATCTACCTGATGTGGTACATCTACCTGATGTGGTACATCTACCTGATGTGGTACATCTACCTGATGTGGTACATCTACCTGGTGTGGTACATCTACCTGATGTGGTACATCTACCTGATGTGGTACATCTACCTGGTGTAGTACATCTACCTGATGTGGCAGATCTACCTGATGTGGCAGATCTACCTGGTGTGGTACATCTACCTGATGTGGCAGATCTACCTGATGTGGTACATCTACCTGGTGTAGTACATCTACCTGATGTGGCAGATCTACCTGATGTGGCAGATCTACCTGGTGTGGTACATCTACCTGATGTGGCAGATCTACCTGGTGTAGTACATCTACCTGATGTGGCAGATCTACCTGATGTGGCAGATCTACCTGATGTGGCAGATCTACCTGGTGTAGTACATCTACCTGATGTGGCAGATCTACCTGGTGTGGTACATCTACCTGATGTGGCAGATCTACCTGGTGTGGTACTTCTACCTGGTGTAGTACATCTACCTGGTGTGGTACTTCTACCTGGTGTGGCAGATCTACCTGGTGTGGTACTTCTACCTGATGTGGCAGATCTACCTGGTGTGGTACATCTACCTGGTGTGGTATTTCTACCTGGTGTAGTACATCTACCTGATGTGGTAAATCTACCTGATGTGGCAGATCTACCTGGTGTGGTACATCTACCTGGTGTGGTACTTCTACCTGATGTGGCAGATCTACCTGGTGTGGTACATCTACCTGGTGTGGTACTTCTACCTGTTGTAGTACATCTACCTGGTGTGGTAAATCTACCTGATGTGGCAGATCTACCTGGTGTGGTACTTCTACCTGTTGTAGTACATCTACCTGGTGTGGTAAATCTACCTGATGTGGCAGATCTACCTGGTGTGGTACATCTACCTGGTGTGGTATTTCTACCTGGTGTAGTACATCTACCTGATGTGGTAAATCTACCTGATGTGGCAGATCTACCTGGTGTGGTACATCTACCTGGTGTGGTACTTCTACCTGGTGTGGTACTTCTACCTGATGTGGCAGATCTACCTGGTGTGGTACATCTACCTGGTGTGGTACTTCTACCTGTTGTAGTACATCTACCTGGTGTGGTAAATCTACCTGATGTGGCAGATCTACCTGGTGTGGTACTTCTACCTGTTGTAGTACATCTACCTGGTGTGGTAAATCTACCTGATGTGGCAGATCTACCTGGTGTGGTACATCTACCTGGTGTGGTAAATCTACCTGATGTGACAGATCTACCTGGTGTGGTACTTCTACCTGATGTGGCAGATCTACCTGGTGTGGTACTTCTACCTGATGTGGCAGATCTACCTGGTGTAGTACATCTACCTGGTGTGGTAAATCTACCTGGTGTGGTACATCTACCTGATGTGGTAGATCTACCTGATGTGGCAGATCTACGTGGTGTGGTAGATTTACCTGGTGTGGTACATCTACCTGGTGTGGTATGTCTACCTGGTGTGGTAGATCTACGTGGTGTGGTAGATCTACCTGGTGTGGTACATCTACCTGGTGTGGTACTTCTACCTGATGTGGCAGATCTACCTGGTGTGGTACATCTACCTGGTGTGGTACATCTACCTGGTGTGGTACATCTACCTGGTGTGGTACATCTACCTGGTGTGGCAGATCTACCTGGTGTGGTATGTCTACCTGGTGTGGTATGTCTACCTGGTGTGGTAGATCTACCTGGTGTGGTACATCTACCTGGTGTGGTACATCTACCTGGTGTGGTACATCTACCTGGTGTGGTAGATCTACCTGGTGTGGTATGTCTACCTGGTGTGGTATGTCTACCTGGTGTGGTAGATCTACCTGGTGTGGTATGTCTACCTGGTGTGGTACTTCTACCTGGTGTGGCAGATCTACCTGGTGTGGTACATCCGGGCCATGTTCCGGTCGACCCAGGAGCAGCTGCCCAGCGAGGTCAGCAGTCCGTGGACGGAGGTGGAGAAGACAAGTCGCGGGTTCACGATGATCTTGAAATTGCTGTGGCCGGTCTCGGGGATGATCGGTTCGTGGTACAGGTGATCCAGGATGTTCACTCCGGACACGTTGACCCAGCGGCCTGGTGGAACGGTTCGGCCGGCCGGATCAGGCAGCGACACTGAGTTTGGAAACACGTTATTCTCAAACATGTAGCACTGATCGCTTCCATATTTGCTCTCCAGCAGCGGCAGCAGCTCCGACCAGCTGCAACAAGGAACACAGTAAAGGAGGATGAAGCATTTGTGGCATCTGTAAAGGGTCACAGTGGTTTAGTTCAACCTGAGGTATTTACCATTAATCCACCGTAAAAAATGAAGTTAAAGACTGTAATATTCTGGCAGCTGGTAGCCAGAAACACTGTAAAGTCACAAAAAATACCTGCCTCATGAAAAACTTTTCATCATTAAAATACATTTTCTTGCCTTAATTTTACATTAAGTAACATTTTATGCTTAATTAAAAATATGTACATGTGTAAAAACAATGAAACTGACTTTCATAGGGTTGACTAATGTTGGAATACAAATATTCAGATAAATACATAAATTAGTAGAGTTTTATTAAATCATTGTTTTGAAAAATCCTCTAAGAAATTTTCTAAATACTGTTTTAAAAGTAGTCATTTCAAGAATTAGTAATCTGCTGCTGAGTCTGAATCATGTCAAGAGTAAAATGAGTTTTTACATGTCACTTCACTTTTACTCTTGAGCATTTGTCAGATAATTAATGTTAATAGTTTGTTTATCAGTAAAATTAACAGATTTACCTTTTCAAAATAAAGCAACATTAAACAAACGCTCATGATCACAACTGCAACAACAAACTCTACACGTCAGATCAAATCAAGTATAACATGAGCTTTTACATGTAATAAAAGAAGGTCTCTAAAATATACATGATTTTTAACCAATTTTAGATCAGACGTAAATTTAAAGACTATTTTTGTAATTTTAACGATTTTTTGTGGATTTCAAAAATGCAGAAAAAAGGAACCGATTCAAAGACAGGCAAACACCTGTAATATAAATACATACATACAATTAAAGTTCAAACTGTAAAAACCAACAACTCATTGTTTACAGTGTAGTTTTATGCTTTCACAGCTCATCAGAGTTAAATCAGTCAAAGAGCAGGCAGACCAGATGTGTAAGGCAGCAGGAGAAACTAACTAGTCTTCTTCAAACATCCTGAACCATTAATATCCATGAAGGTTTACCTGCTGACTGTCTGCGGCAGGATGAGCTCGTCCATGTCATGCAGGGCCACGTACTTGGACAGGTACATGTACCTGTACAGGCAGTCATTGAGGGCAGGTATCTGACCGAAGTAGTGGAGTTCACCTGGACCATGTTCAGGCAGCCAACTGCGAGAAACGTTCACAAATCTGGACAGAGACCAAGGAATCACCTCCAGGAAACCTGATCCAGAGGAAACTCAGTCAGAACTCTGTATGAAGTTTACTGATAACCCTCATGACGCTAATTAAGGTCCACTCAGTGATTACCTCAGCTCACTGTAAAGAAAACAGGTAAGAACAGTGGGGGCCAGAAAACCCATGTTCAAAATAGTGTAACCTTCAAAGACGGAAAAACAGTGAAATAACCGTAAATATCTGTGAAACATTTCATTGTCAGCAGAATTAAATGCAGTGAAACCTTATGGCCAGTTGTCTTTATCATTACAGTGAACATGTAAATGACTAGAATACTATCTGTGTTATTACCATTTATCATCTGTAATTTAACACAACAGGGACATTCTGGAACATAAATCTTGAACATATTATTTACCATCTATAAATCCTTTATGAACACATGTCTGTAAAATACTGATATGTTTGCTGACTTGGTAGAATCCATCCATCCACCCATTTTCCGAGGTCGGGTTGAGGCAGCAGGTGAAGCAGCTCATTTCAGACGTCCCTCCCCTCAGCAACACTGTCCAGCTCTTACTTGTTGATCCCGAGGCGTTCCCGGGCCAGATGAGATATAGAAATCCACCAGGGAGTTCCAGGTGTTACGGCCACTAGTGACAGTGGGCCGTATTTCTAATGTGGTGGCCTTTTGAAACTGTGTTTGTAGCCCAGCTGTGGCTGACTTGGGATGACTGCTCCAGAGCCCAGCTGAAAGCCATCTCGGCTGATTAGCTGAGCTGAGGACCTGCTCTGCAGCACCTGTTCTCTCCGCTTCCGCACCTGCCGGATTGGGCCACCACTTGACTCCCTCCACCTCCAGCCAATCCACCGTAACCACTTCACACCTGAAGAGAATAAAGCTTCCAACAAACCCTTAGTCCTGGCGACAGGGATTTAATGTGACCTGTTCACCCTGGTGCCTCACGTCTGTGCTTTGTGTGACTTACTATGTAAGTTATTTCGGCAGCTCGCTAACCTGTAGGAGGCATTCGTTCATGTGTTAGTGAAGACTTTTTGTGGCCTCAGTTAGCGACTGCGTTCACTTAGTGAACACTAGTATTTTTTGTGTGTACAAAATGCTAATGTTATTGTGTGTTTCGTAGCCACTGTGTGTGGTGATTCGTGTCCCGTGCTATGTTTCGTCATGTGTGTTTAGAGGCACTAGTTTTGGTTTAGTTCTGTGCACTGGGCACTCATTTGTAATTTTGTTGGGTGTGGTGTTGCTATTGTGTTCGGTTTGGTTAGGGAGTTTAGTTGTGTTCTGTTTTAGTAAGTTCTTGATAAATCTGTTAGCCGTTGTTTGGTTTTATTCAGTTCTTTGTTTTTAGCAACACCCACCAACTGTGCTACTTTGTATATCACCCGTTCTGTGTTAATTTAGTCAATTCAATTTTATTTATATAGCGCATATTTACAACATAAGTCGTCACATAGTCACTAAGCAATTAATTGCATTACCTCACCAATAACACCTGGTTTTATTTTGTTGCACCCAGCGACCCCTAGAGGCTGGGTCGTAACACAGGTCTACTCCGTTACTATTACTGCTGATGTCGCAAAAGATGCCCATCTCACACACCATTTTCCCATCACTCATGAACAAATTCCAGAGATACTTAAACTCCTTCACCTGAGGAAGCAACACCCCCAACCCAGAAGGAGTAATCCGCCGGTTCTTTAGGCTGACTCGTACCTGTCTGCTGCTTCGTGAGACCATCAAGCCAACCAGGAATGAAAAGACTCCTTCACTGCTGCCGTCCACCAGCAGGTCTCCAGGTTTCCACCTCGACAGGCACCAACAACCTTCTGGCCACAGATCCTAACATCTGCTTCTGCAGTGGAGGCTCTGAACATGGACCCCTCTGATTCCAGGTCCCCAACCTCCCACTGATGCAGGAGGAACTCTTCTGGAGGTGGGAGTTGAAAACCCCACAGACAGGAGCCTCCATCAGATGTTCCCAGCTCACCCTCACTACATGTTTGGGTTTACCAGGTCTGACCAGCAGCCTTCATCTGATCCACCTCACCCCCAGGTGGTGACCAGCTGACAGCTCTGCTCCTCTCTTCACCCGAGTGTCTGACACAGAATCTGATGACACGACTACCAAGTCCATCATGGACCTCTGGCCTCAGGAGTTCTGGTACCAGGTACATTTCTGAGCCTCCTTATGCTGGAACATGGTGTTTGTTATGGCCAATCCATGACTAGCACAGGAGTCCAATGACAGAACACCACTCTGGTTCAGATCAGCCTGGTCCTCCCAGTCACCTCCTCCAGGTTTCTCCTCTGATGCCCATGTGAACGTTGAAGTCCTCCAGGAGAACTATGGAGTCTCCAGGCAGAACCCATCCAGGAACCACCCAGAGACTCCAAGAAGGCTGAGAACTCTGAGCTGCTGTTCAGTGCATCAGCTAAACAACAGTCAGAGTTTTCCCCTCAGTGACACCAGCCTCAGAGAGACCCTCTGGTTCTCTGGTAGATCTCCTACAAAGCAGTGCTCAACTGGGGGATTGTGAGTATCTCCAGGAGTTTGGTTCCAGAATCTTTGCTCTGCGTGGAGGTGAGTCCGACTATATCTAGCGAGTACCACTCCACTTCCCTCACCAGGTGAGGTTTCATGTCCCCACAACCAGTCTACACCACCAGGGGGCAGCACGTCAAGTTGCTTGCTCCTGTCCACTGCCCAGTGTACATAGCACCCGACCCCAGTGTCCAGCCCTGCAGGTCAGTACAGTGGACAGTTCTGATCAACTTTGTCTACTTTCTGTTCTGGCCTTGAAAAACTGGAACACTTTGATATCTTCTGGTCTGAGTCAAAGGCAGGAAGTCAGTGATGGTCAGTGGACAGCTCTCAGAATGTTCATACAGCAACACTGAGGGAACGTTTGGAAAATGTTCTGCACATGTTTGTGCAACACATAGAAAACAATGAAGCACACCCACCTTTGTGCTGGTAGTAGTCCAAGATTCGCTGAGTATCAGGGCTGCAGCTGGTTTTATAGACAACAACTCTGTTCACTCCGAGTATCTGCAGCATCTCCAAACTCTGAACCAGCTGCAGCACAACGTACAAACACACTTACTCAAGTGAGGAAAGTGTGAGCAAAAACAAATCAAGTTTGATTTATTTAACATTAAAAATGGGTGTGACGTCATTAGTTGGACAGCAGATTTATCAGCAGTTCAGTAAACCTGAAATTAACTAATTAGGGCCCGAGCACGAAAAGGCAAAGGCCAGCGATCAGTGTGAAACACTGAACGCTGCCTTTGCCTTGCAGTGCAAAGGCCCTATTGTTCCTGCTCTGTTTCTTTCTTTTTTTCTTTCTTTTTCTTACGCCACTTTGAACCCCAATTTGACCCCCTAAACATGCTGAAAAACTCCCGAAATTTGGCACACACATCAGGACTGGTGAAAAATTTAATATTTTGGGGGGAATTAGACATATGAATGGCAAAATGACTCAATAGCGCCACCTTGAAAATTGGGCTTTAATGGAGTTAATACGGCTAGTTTTACATACAGCTATGAAATTTGGTACACAGGTACAGTAGCCCCAGACAAAAACAATCCTGCTTTTGAAATTTCGAAAAAGCTCCACGGCGCCTCCTAGAAAACGTGGTGCGCAGGCATTGGAATTTAACGAACTCCTCCCAGGATTTTGATCCGATCTTCACCAAATTCGCTGTGTGGCATCTGGACCCCTCCAGCATGAAATGTTATTAAAATCTCGTGGCTACGTCACGCAGTGTGGGCGTGGCATGGCGGCCATTTTCACCAATTTTGCCACATGGAATGAAATGAGTTTTGGAGGTGAAGGGATCCACCTAATATCACCAAATCCACACAAATCCTCACAAATCTCAACAACTAATGTTTGGTATACAATTCAGGAAGTGGGGTGTTCAAACGGCTCCACAGCGCCCCCTACAAATATTCAAATACTTATATAAAATCACTGCTTTAACCTATAAAACATGAAATTTGGTACACATGTATAGTGTATTGACACAAACAGATCTGTACACTTGAAATTCCAATCAGCTCCACAGCGCCCCCTACACAATGTGGAGCAGAGACATTGGAATTTAAAGAACTCCTCCCAGGATTTTTATCCCATCTCCACCAAATTGGCTGTGTGGCATCTAGACCTCTTCAGGATGAAAAGTTATTAAAATCTTGCGCCTCCGTCACACGGTGTGGGCGTGGCATGGCGGCCATTTTGAGCCTGTGGCCATGAAGTGTGAAATGCTCATAACTTGACTGCACATGGTCGAATATGAATGAAACTTGATATGCTTGATGACAGGCTATCCCTCAACACTGTGGCGCACTCAAACAGCTCCACAGCGCCCCCTACAAAATTTTAAAATTTGATATAAAATCACTGGTTTGTCGTACAGACATGAAATTTGGTACATGTGCAGAGCAGGATGAGACGAACACGAGTGCGTGCTTTAGACATTCGGATCGTCTCCACAGCGGTGGTGCGGGGGGGAGCAAAGGCCCGTCCGACGCTGCTTGCAGCTTTAATTATGCTAATTACACAATTTGTGCCAAATGCAAATCCATGCTAACAAGCTAAGCTGGAGAACAGAACCAATATTTTGAGTGGAATAAACCTTTAAAACTTCTTTCTTGGACAGAAAGTATTATTTTGGGTTGAAGAACCTTTAAAATTATAAGCACTTGGGTGGGAGACACCTTTAAAAATAAGTCGAACACTTTAGCAGTCACCCAGTTCAGTAGGTGGCGCTATGGGCCGTAGAAGTGCAGCCCTGCAACTGTGGTCCAGAGACGGCAGCCTCCTCTACTGCAGCGCCGTGATGTTGAGCCGGAGGCCATTAAGAATCACTGAAGTCTTTGTCATGGTGCCCCGTTGGTCGCTACACATACACATTACTTTGATTTTTATAAATTTAACATACTTGAAGTTTGTATTTTCAGGAAAATAGCATCAGATTGGGACTGGTGGCAACAAAACATGATGAGGACGTATCTGGTAAGAAGCATTGGAGGAGAGACTCTCTGGACCACCCATAACATCTGATGGAGACAATGCTTGAAGTGAAAATAACAACCTGTCAACTAGAGGAACAATAGGGTCCTACGCACTGTAGTGCTTCGGGCCCTAATAATTCCATCCAACAGCAGAAGAAGAAGCCACATGAGTGTCCTCTCAGTGGGAATACTTTGTCCTCTTGCAGTTCTCTTTCCAGCCTGTACACTTTAGAAACAAACCTTTTGATATTTGCTTTGATAAGGTGAGGCGTGATGTTACCTGCAGAACGTTGGTGAAGTCAAACATGGTGGACAAGCAGACGGTGAAGTTAAAAGGAAAAGAGTCGCTCTTCACTTCCCGGTTCTTCACCTCCAGGAACTTTGGGAGAAGTTTGTCTAAGAGGACACACAGGTACAGTTAAACATTCACACTTAACTGAAATCTAAACTAGGAGTTCGAATAACGTCATCAGCAGGGAAATGATCTCATATAAGCTTCACCAGGAAGCTGCTGTTTGCAGGTTCATCTGCAGCCTGTAACAGCAACCTGATAAAGTACTAGTAGGACTTGAAGCCGCAGTGCAGCAGTAAAATGAACTCTGGTCAGTGAACAGATGTAGTTTCTACTTGATGTTCTTCATTTATATCTGACCACAAGCATCAAGGAAGTATGTCCATCTGTAAAACCTGTGACGCTCTGCACCACAACCAACACCTTTAGTCTGCCAAACCTTGAAACAAACTGAAACCGGCAGTGAACTCAAAATCTCTCTCGCAGTGGTGGAAAGTATCCGAGTACATCTACTCAAGTAGGGAACAAACCTGAGGTAGCTTAGTGAAGTATTTTGATTGTATGCTACTTTCTTCTACCACTGCATTTATCTGACAGGTTTATGTGGCAGTGAAGTAAATATAAAGTTTTTAAAATACAACACATCGTTACAGCTTCAGTCAGTCTCTGTTCACGTTTCTGTCTATGATTTATTATCAGCTCCACCAAACAGCGATTTACCTCAGAACCTCTCACTCATTTAAGGAAACGTCCCAAAGATCAGAAAACCTGAGGACTGACTTGGTTCTCTGTCCTCAGATGTGTCTGCTGAATAAACAGTAAAGCAGCTCCAACCACTGTCATACTGCTAACAGTCTGAAAACACATCAGTCAGCTTTACTGCAAAATACTTTAGGCTGCTTTTACTCAAGCAGTAATTTTTATGCAGTACTTGTAATGGAGTATTTTTATTTTGCTGCATTGGTACTGTTACGTTTTTAAACTCATTAACTCGTCTTATTATTATTATTACTATTATTATTATTTTTAAAAAAATCTTTTTTATCTTTATTATTATTTTTACCTTTATACTGATTACTTAATAACTTTATTTTATATCTTACTTGTGCTGTCCTTTTCCTCTTATCACTGTCCTGAGCTACTGTGACAACAAAATTTCCCTTGTGGATGAATAAAGTCTAAGTCTAAGTCTAAGTCTTATTTTCTTTTGACAGATTTTTGTAGGAAAATTATCCTGAACTGGGACTCTGCAGACACTAAATATTAATCAAGTAAAAACATGATAACGACTTTGTACTTTATACTTTATACTTAGTACTGTAGAATCTCATGATCACTTAAACATGTCTGAATAATTCCATCTAATAAAATTACTTTAATGAAATTTGTCACTTAATTAAAGTTCCTTAAAATATGTTAGCTTTTTTGCATATATTTCCCAGCATGCATTGCAGTGAAGTTGAAATATTGAGAAGTCAGAACCTAATTTGGTGTCGATCAATCAGGTATCATCAGTATAATCTGTTCGATATTTGCTCCGATACAATAACCTGCAACACCGAGTCGCTTCAGCAGGGCGACGTTGATGAAAGCTGCTGCTGCTGTGGTTGAACCCTGCTCTGTGGATCTCTTCAGAACCTTCACAACCTTCAGGACCTTCAGGACCTTCAGTACCTTCAGCAGCTTTCTTTAGTACCTTCAGGACCTTCAGGACCTTCAGTCTGTGCTGCAGCAGAGGTCACGGTGATGTGGGTTGGTCCCTCGCAGCCCGGTGGGACGGGACACATGATGTCGGCGGTTCCGTAGGCGAATCCAAAGTGATCGCTGTGAACGTCGCTGAAGCCTGCAGAGACTCTGAGCTGCTGCTGACAGCAGAGGAGGCATCGATAGGCGACCGTCTCGGTCCGAAGAACCACGGCCAGAATCCGGACCTGGACCAGAAGGGGAAGGAAGATGGAATCAAAGAGAACTCCAAAATATAAAACTTCACCAAGTGTTAGTCTGGATTTCAAAATGCTTTTAAAACCCTCTGTCCTGAACACGCCTGTGTATTTATATGTATTTATATGTATTTATATGTATTTATATGTATATGATGTACAGTGGCCAGAAAAGGTCTGAGAACCAATGGACCTTCCTGGTTTTCTGCATTAGTTAGTCATAAACTGTGATCTGGTCTTCATCGAATTAATGACTGGTTGACCCCCCTTGGCAGCAACAACCTCAACCAGACGCTTCCTGTAGCTGTGGACCAGAACTGTAGCCGTGGACTAGACCTGTAGCTGTGGACTAGACCTGTAGCTGTGGACTAGACCTGTAGCTGTGGACCAGACCTGTAGCTGTGGATCAGACCTGTAGCTGTGGATCAGACCTGTAGCTGAGGACCAGACCTGTAGCTGTGGACTAGACCTGTAGCCATGGACCAGACCTGTAGCTGTGGACTAGACCTGTAGCTGTGGACTAGACCTGTAGCTGTGGACCAGACCTGTAGCTGTGGATCAGACCTGTAGCTGTGGATCAGACCTGTAGCTGTGGACCAGACCTGTAGCTGTGGACTAGACCTGTAGCTGTGGACTAGACCTGTAGCTGTGGACCAGACCTGTAGCTGTGGATCAGACCTGTAGCTGTGGATCAGACCTGTAGCTGAGGACCAGACCTGTAGCTGTGGACTAGACCTGTAGCCATGGACCAGACCTGTAGCTGTGGACTAGACCTGTAGCTGTGGACTAGACCTGTAGCCGTGGACTAGACCTGTAGCCATGGACCAGACCTGTAGCTGTGGACTAGACCTGTAGCTGTGGACCAGACCTGTAGCTGAGGACCGGACCTGTAGCTGTGGACCAGACCTGTAGCTGTGGACCAGACCTGTAGCTGTAGACCAGACCTGTAGCCATGGACCAGACCTGTAGCTGTGGATCAGACCTGTAGCCGTGGACCAGACCTGTAGCTGTGGACCAGACCTGTAGCTGTGGACTAGACCTGTAGCCATGGACCAGACCTATAGCTGTGGATTAGACCTGTAGCTGTGGACCAGACCTGTAGCTGAGGATCAGACCTGTAGCTGTGGACCAGTCCTGTAGCCGTGGACCAGACCTGTAGCTGAGGACCAGACCTGTAGCAGTGGACCAGACCTGTAGCTGTGGACCAGACCTGTAGCCATGGACTAGACCTGTAGCCATGAACTAGACCTGTAGCCGTGGACTAGACCTGTAGCCGTGGACCAGACCTGTAGCCATGGACCAGACCTGTAGCCGTGGACTAGACCTGTAGCCGTGGACCAGACCTGTAGCCGTGGACCACACATGTAGCCATGGACCAGACCTGTAGCTGTGGACCAGACCTGTAGCCGTGGACCAGACCTGTAGCTGTGGACTACACCTGTAGCTGTGGACTAGACCTGTAGCTGTGGACTAGACCTGTAGCTGTGGACTAGACCTGTAGCTGTGGACCAGACCTGTAGCTGTGGACCAGACCTGTAGCTGTGGACTAGACCTGTAGCCATGGACCAGACATGTAGCTGTGGACCACACCTGCAGCTGTGGACCAGACCTGTAGCTGTGGACTAGACCTGTAGCTGTGGACTAGACCTGTAGCCATGGACCAGACCTGTAGCTGTGGACCAGACCTGTAGCTGTGGACTAGACCTGTAGCCGTGGACCAGACCTGTAGCCATGGATCAGACCTGTAGCTGTGGACCAGACCTGTAGCTGTGGACTAGACCTGTAGCCGTGGACCAGACCTGTAGCTGTGGACCAGACCTGTAGCTGTGGACTAGACCTGTAGCCGTGGACCAGACCTGTAGCTGTGGACCAGACCTGTAGCTGTGGACTAGACCTGTAGCTGTGGACTAGACCTGTAGCTGTGGACTAGACCTGTAGCCATGGACCAGACCTGTAGCCATGGACCAGACCTGTAGCCATGGACCAGACCTGTAGCTGTGGACTAGACCTGTAGCCATGGACCAGACCTGTAGCTGTGGACTAGACCTGTAGCCGTGGACCAGACCTGTAGCCATGGACCAGACCTGTAGCTGTGGACTAGACCTGTAGCCGTGGACTAGACCTGTAGCCATGGACCAGACCTGTAGCTGTGGACTAGACCTGTAGCCGTGGACCAGACATGTAGCTGTGGACCAGACCTGTAGCTGTGGACTAGACCTGTAACCATGGACCAGACCTGTAGCTGTGGACCAGACCTGTAGCTGTGGACTAGACCTGTAGCCATGGACCAGACATGTAGCTGTGGACTAGACCTGTAGCCATGGACCAGTCCTGTGGATCAGACCTGTAGCTGTAGACCAGACTGTAGCTGTGGACCACACCTGTAGTCATGGACTAGACCTGTAGCTGTGGACCAGACCTGTAGCCATGGACCAGACCTGTAGCTGTGGACCAGACCTGTAGCCATGGACCGGGCCTGTAGCCGTGGACCAGACCTGTAGCTGTGGACCAGACCTGTAGCTGTGGACTAGACCTGTAGCTGTAGACCAGACCTGTAGCCGTGGACCAGACCTGTAGCCATGGACCAGACCTGTAGCTGTGGACCAGACCTGTAGCTGTAGACCAGACCTGTAGCTGTAGACCAGACCTGTAGCTGTAGACCACACCTGTAGCCGTGGACCACACCTGTAGCTGAGGACCAGACCTGTAGCCATGGACCACACCTGTAGCCATGGACCACACCTGTAGCCGTGGACCAGACCTGTAGCCGTTGACCAGACCTGTAGCCATGGATCAGACCTGTAGCTGTGGACCAGACCTGTAGCTGAGGACCAGACCTGTAGCTGTAGACCAGACCTGTAGCTGAGGACCAGACCTGTAGCTGTAGACCAGACCTGTAGCTGTAGACCAGACCTGTAGCCGTGGACCAGACCTGTAGCCGTGGACCAGACCTGTAGCCGTGGACCAGACCTGTAGCTGTGGACCAGACCTGTAGCTGAGGACCAGACCTGTAGCTGTAGACCAGACCTGTAGCTGTAGACCAGACCTGTAGCTGAGGACCAGACCTGTAGCTGTAGACCAGACCTTTAGCTGTGGACCAGACCTGTAGCCGTGGACCAGACCTGTAGCCGTGGACCAGACCTGTCGCTGTGGACTAGACCTGTAGCTGTGGACTAGACCTGTAGCTGTGGACCAGACCTGTAGCTGTGGACTAGACCTGTAGCTGTGGACCAGACCTGTAGCCGTGGACCAGACCTGTAGCTGTGGACTAGACCTGTAGCCATGGACCAGACCTGTAGCCGTGGACCAGACCTGTAGCCGTGGACCAGACCTGTAGCTAAGGACTAGACCTGTAGCTGTGGACTAGACCTGTAGCCATGGACCAGACCTGTAGCTGTAGACCACACCTGTAGCTGTAGACCACACCTGTAGCTGTAGACCAGACCTGTAGCTGTGGACCAGACCTGTAGCTGAGGACCAGACCTGTAGCTGTGGACCAGACCTTTAGCTGTGGACCAGACCTGTAGCTAAGGACTAGACCTGTAGCCGTGGACTAGACCTGTAGCCGTGGACCAGACCTGTAGCCGTGGACCAGACCTGTAGCTGTGGACCAGACCTGTAGCTGTGGACCAGACCTGTAGCTAAGGACTAGACCTGTAGCTGTGGACTAGACCTGTAGCCATGGACTAGACCTGTAGCTGTGGACTAGACCTGTAGCTGTGGACTAGACCTGTAGCCATGGACCAGACCTGTGGATCAGACCTGTAGCCGTGGACCAGACCTGTAGCCGTGGACCAGACCTGTAGTCGTGGACCAGACCTGTAGCCGTGGACCAGACCTGTAGCCGTGGACCAGACCTGTAGCCGTGGACCAGACCTGTAGCCGTGGACCAGACCTGTAGCTGTGGACTAGACCTGTAGCTGTGGACCAGACCTGTAGCTGTGGACCAGACCTGTAGCCATGGACCAGACCTGTAGCTAAGGACTAGACCTGTAGCTGTGGACTAGACCTGTAGCCATGGACCAGACCTGTAGCTGTGGACCAGACCTGTAGCCATGGACCAGACCTGTAGCTAAGGACTAGACCTGTAGCTGTGGACTAGACCTGTAGCCATGGACCAGACCTGTAGCTGTAGACCACACCTGTAGCTGTAGACCAGACCTGTAGCTGTAGACCAGACCTGTAGCTGTGGACCAGACCTGTAGCTAAGGACTAGACCTGTAGCCGTGGACTAGAACTGTAGCCGTGGACCAGACCTGTAGCTGTGGACCAGACCTGTAGCTGTGGACCAGACCTGTAGCTGTGGACTAGACCTGTAGCCATGGACTAGACCTGTAGCTGTGGACTAGACCTGTAGCTGTGGACTAGACCTGTAGCCATGGACCAGACCTGTGGATCAGACCTGTAGCTGTGGACTAGACCTGTAGCTGTGGACTAGACCTGTAGCTGTGGACCAGACCTGTAGCTGTGGACCAGACCTGTAGCTGTAGACCACACCTGTAGCTGTAGACCACACCTGTAGCTGTAGACCAGACCTGTAGCTGTGGACCAGACCTGTAGCTGAGGACCAGACCTGTAGCTAAGGACTAGACCTGTAGCCGTGGACTAGAACTGTAGCCGTGGACCAGACCTGTAGCTGTGGACCAGACCTGTAGCTGTGGACCAGACCTGTAGCTGTGGACTAGACCTGTAGCCATGGACTAGACCTGTAGCTGTGGACTAGACCTGTAGCTGTGGACTAGACCTGTAGCTGTGGACTAGACCTGTAGCCATGGACCAGACCTGTGGATCAGACCTGTAGCTGTGGACCAGACCTGTAGCTGTGGACTAGACCTGTAGCTGTGGACCAGACCTGTAGCCGTGGACCAGACCTGTAGCCGTGGACCAGACCTGTAGCCGTGGACCAGACCTGTAGCCGTGGACCAGACCTGTAGCCGTGGACCAGACCTGTAGCCGTGGACCAGACCTGTAGCCGTGGACCAGACCTGTAGTCGTGGACCAGACCTGTAGCCGTGGACCAGACCTGTAGCCATGGACCAGACCTGTAGCCGTGGACCAGACCTGTAGCCGTGGACCAGACCTGTAGCCGTGGACTAGACCTGTAGCTGTGGACTAGACCTGTAGCCATGGACCAGACCTGTAGCTGTAGACCACACCTGTAGCTGTAGACCAGACCTGTAGCTGTAGACCAGACCTGTAGCTGTGGACCAGACCTGTAGCTGAGGACCAGACCTGTAGCTAAGGACTAGACCTGTAGCCGTGGACTAGAACTGTAGCCGTGGACCAGACCTGTAGCCGTGGACCAGACCTGTAGCTGTGGACCAGACCTGTAGCTGTGGACTAGACCTGTAGCTGTGGACTACACCTGTAGCTGTGGACCAGACCTGTAGCTGTGGACCAGACCTGTAGCCGTGGACCAGACCTGTAGCCGTGGACCAGACCTGTAGCCGTGGACCAGACCTGTAGTCGTGGACCAGACCTGTAGCCGTGGACCAGACCTGTAGCTGTGGACTAGACCTGTAGCTAAGGACCAGACCTGTAGCTGTGGACTAGACCTGTAGCTGTGGACTAGACCTGTAGCCATGGACCAGACCTGTGGATCAGACCTGTAGCTGTGGATCAGACCTGTAGCTGTGGACTAGACCTGTAGCTGTAGACCAGAACTGTAGCTGTGGACCAGACCTGTAGCCGTGGACCAGACCTGTAGCTGAGGACCAGACCTGTAGCTGTGGACTAGACCTGTAGCTGTGGACTAGACCTGTAGCTGTGGACTAGACCTGTAGCCATGGACCAGACCTGTGGATCAGACCTGTAGCTGTAGACCAGACCTGTAGCTGTGGACTAGACCTGTAGCTGTGGACTAGACCTGTAGCTGTGGACTAGACCTGTAGCCATGGACCAGACCTGTGGATCAGACCTGTAGCTGTAGACCAGACCTGTAGCTGTGGATTAGAACTGTAGCTGTGGATCAGACCTGTAGCTGTGGACCAGACCTGTAGCTGTGGATTAGACCTGTAGCTGTGGAGTAGACCTGTAGCTGTGGACCAGACCTGCTCATGGTTCAGGAGCAGGTTCAGGCCATCCTTCCTGTAGAGCTGCTGTAGCTCTGTCATGCTCCTAGGTTCTCTTCAGGTCCTTCCAGGGCGTCTCTGCTGGGTGGAGGTCTGGGCTCTGACTGGTTTTTCTGGAGCCCTTCTGTTGTGGACTTGCTCCGGTGTTGTGGGTCATTGTCCAGCTTCTCCAGAGGTTCAGCTGATGTCCGGACGTTCTCACATCATCTGGATGTGAGTGGACCAAAAGAACTGTTTGGTCCACCTGGGGATCATCCTCCCCTCGTGTATGACAGCTGGCCAGGCCCTGATCCAGGTCCAGTTCATGATGGTTCCTCCACCATGCTTTACAGGTGGATGGTGTTTCCATGACGACCTGCAGTGGCCTGTCTACTCCAGGTGTGGCGCTGTGTGTTCTTTCCAGATCGCTCAGTCTTAGTTCCATCAGTCCACTAAACATGATACTAACACCTCTGTGGAGCGTCAGTGGGCTCTGAGCAACCTTCAGCCATGTTCTTCAGTCAGCGGTGGATCCTTCATGGAGTCCTGCCAGAGACCTCCTGCTGGTTCAGGGTTTAACCTTCTGTAGACTCATGAACTCAGATGGTAGCCAGTTCCAATGACTCCTTCAAATCTTTATATATATATGTATATATATACACACACACACACACACACACACACACACACACACACACACACACACACACACATACACACACACATATATATATATATATATATATATATGTGTGTGTGTATATTTGGCCTCAAATATATTATATATTTGCTGTTATTTTCGGTGTTTCCATGTTTTAATTTGTTTTTAATGTATAATGAAGGTATAAAACAATGAACTAACCCATCTATGTAGAATTACAGAAGCAGTACTTATTTTTCTGTTAATCTGAATTATCATTATTTCTTATCATTATTATTATTTGTTAAGTGTTGGCCAAAGAGACGGAATAACAGAAAGAATGCTCTCAGCCTGTATTTACATTAAGGCCTTTCATTTTTGTGCACAAAGGCTTTATTTCAGAAATACGTTTTTACAGTGAGGCCTTTAATGCTCCAGACATCTGACTGTGAAATCTTCGCTCACCTCCTTCCTGTATGTTCGATGCTCCAGATAAGCTGACACCAGCAGCGTCTTCGTCCCGTCGACCTTCACCAGCGACGCCTGCGGATCTAAAATGTTCAAGAAGGAGGTTAAAAGCTGCTCATTTATCAGATCTCAGCAAACTGGAAGAAAATACATTAAAGGAGAATTTCACATCAGTCCTGTCAAGAATAAAAGCTCTGATCTGATCTGAAGCTGATGGAACCTCTTCGTTAGTTAGTTAAAAGAGAAAACAAAGGTAAAAGGTGAAATACCCGGCCTCACATGTAAAGATTTACTGACTGTCTGTAGTTTTGTGCAGAAAGTTGGATTATTACTGACATTTATGTTAAACTAAGGAATGTCACAGTGTCTTATCATGAAGATTCACCACGTAAACTTCTGAAAGACTCTGGTCAGATGTAACGAAACACGTGTTCCATGAAAGATTCACGGAAAATGCAAAAGGCAAAGTTTAGTGGCTCCAAAATGACATAAAGTCCAGAGTCACTCAAAATTTGTCCAGAATCACAAAAATGATTTCAAGAAATACTTAAACGCTATAAATTGTTAAAACCCAGAAAAAATCCAAATTATTAAAAAAAGTTCAGAATGACTTGAAAATGAAACTTTTCCAAAATGACCAAAAACTGAGTCCAAAACTACGGAAGCCCTGAAGGGACAGAGAAAACATTTCAATGTAAGTTTCATGTGCGCTTGTGCAACTAATGCAGTAATATCCTGAGTCCAAGACTGAAGTAAAGCTCAACTAAATCCTCTACTGTCATTTTCAGACAAGCAGCTGAGATGAACTGCTGCTCTGTGTGCGACTGCAGTTAAACAAACACGAATGATCTCGTGCACAAGAAAAACCTTCCCGTGCGCCTGAGATACTTACATTTTCATGTTTTTCTGGCAGTGTGCCTTCAGGGACTCCATACAGAATAACCTAAGTAAATCTGAGGACTCTGAACTTTTCCAAAACTCCCACAATTTCTAATATTTGACCAAAATGACCAAATAAAGTCCAGAACGGCTAAAACAGCATTGATTTGGACGATTAACCGTGTTTATTGTGTCTCGATGCATGAACATGAATTCATCCAAAATCATCCATCCATCCATCCATCCTCTGTACACCGCTAAATCCTCTGTAGGGTCGCGGGGAGGCTGGAGTCTATCCCAGCCAACTAGGGCGAAGGCAGGAGACACCCTGAACAGGTCTCCAGTCTATCACAGGGCTACACATATAGACAGACAAGCACACTCTCATTCACACCTACGGACAATTTAGAATCATCAGTTAACCTCAGCATGTCTTTGGACTGTGGGAAGAAGCCGGAATAAAACCCACACTGCACAGGGAGAACATAGAAACTCCACACAGGATGATCCCAGGCGTCCTAACCGGGACGTGAACCGGAGATCTTCTAGCTGTGAGGCAACGCTGCTAACCACCGAGCCACCGTGCAGCCGCATCCAAAATCAGTCAAGTTTAAATGTTCTAAATGTCTAAAAGTTTAAAAGTTTTAATGTTTCAAAGTTTAAATGTTTTAAAGTTTATAAGTTGAAATGTTCCAAAGTTTAAATGTTTTAAAGTTTAAATGTTCCAAAGTTTAAATTTTTTAAAGTTTAAATGTTCCAAAGTTTAAATGTTTCAAAGTTTAAATGTTTTAAAGTTTAAATGTTCCAAAGTTTAAATGTTTTAAAGTTTAAATGTTCCAAAGTTTAAATGTTTCAACTTTTAAATATTTTAAAGTTTAATTGCTTCAAAGTTTAAATGTTTTAAAGTTTAAAAGTTTAAAAGTTGAAATGTTCCAAAGTTTAAATGTTCCAGTTTAAATGATCCAAAGTTTAAATGTTTAAAAGTTTAAAAGTTTAAAAGTTTAAAAGTTTAAATGTTTTAAAGTTTAAAAGTTGAAATGTTCCAAAATTGAAATGTTTTAAAGTTTAAAAGTTTAAATGTTCTAAAGTTTAAATGTTTCAAAGTTTAAATATTTTAAAGTTTAATTGCTTCAAAGTTTAAATGTTTTAAAGTTTAAAAGTTTTAAAGTTGAAATGTTCCAAAGTTTAAATGATCCAAAGTTTAGATATTTTAAAGTTTAAAAGTTGAAATGTTCTAAAGTTTAAATGTTTCAAAGTTTAAATGTTCCAAAGTTTAGATATTTTAAAGTTGAATTGCTTCAAAGTTTAAATGTTTTAAAGTTTAAATGCTTCAAAGTTTAAATGTTCCAAAGTTTAGATATTTTAAAGTTGAATTGCTTCAAAGTTTAAATGTTTTAAAGTTTAAATTAGTGCTGTCAAAAATATCGCGTTATTAACGCGTTAACGCAAATCAATTTTAACGGCGTCAATTTTTTTATCGCGAGATTAACGCGGGCGGGGGTGCGTGGGGCGGGGGCATGGTTGGCGAGGTCGAGGGCGAGGTGTTCGCCGTCGGAGTCAGACAGGATCTCCTGCTGGTGGTGGTACAGCAGCAATATTCTCGCTCGCCTTTCTGTCGGCTCCTTTTCCGCGTGCCGAACCGCGTGCCGCTGATGCAGATGCTCCGCCAGGTGACGGCGGCCTGGGGTGCCGCATGACGATTGACAAGACCAGAGTTATGTGTATGTTGTCAGTATGAACTGAGTTCTCATCGTAGCATATCTAGTCTGTAATACCACTTGATGACTAAACACAGCTGACGCGAATTCTCCGCCTCCTCCTCGTATAAAATGATAATTCAAGGGACATTTAGAATAGATAAAAAATGTGCGATTAATTTGCGATTAATCGCGAGTTAACTATGACATTCATGCGATTAATCGCGATTAAAAATTTTAATCGATTGACAGCACTAGTTTAAATGCTTCAAAGTTTAAATGTTCCAAAGCAGGAAGCTTCTAAAACACACTAAAGGAAAGAAGGAACCAGTATTTTGTCCAGAAGGAGCAAAGACCCCCTAAAAACTTAGAACTTGTCCAGAAATGACTAAATATGTCAAATGAATCTCAGCTCGTCCAGAAAGACTGAATACTGTCCAAAGGAACTGAGGTCTGCAGACTTTTTAGATGCACAGGAAGCAGCTACAGAACACAGTGAATGCACCGCTCTCGCTGCTGCATGTACAAATGTTTTATTACAGGAACTGATGCTGTTAAACATGAATATTTATCTTGAAACACAATTAATGAAAGTGATGCACTCAATGTGGTTTCCTGAATGAAAAGTGGAACCAGAGAAAACAGGAAACAGGAAGTTAGATAAGAACCAGAATCGGAGACCCGAGCAGGAAGAAGAAAACTTTCTGTCACATAGAGACAGTTTGAGTTTTTGATTATCATTATTACTCTCACCATCGAGTCCTGAACTGCAGCAGTTCTGGTTCACCGTCACCTGCACTGGGCTCAGAGTGTTGGTCGGGTAGTACTGGGTCCAGAACTGGAAGGTCCGGTCGGGTCTGAGGGAAGAGACAGAAGGATTCTGTTGTTCTCAGTTATTTAAAAGTATTTCTTTAAAAGAGCTTATTGTTGTGAGTAGATAATGTATTAATGCACTGAGATGTATTACAATAAAGCTACTCAGTAAACTAAATTAAGTCGTTTTGAGGTTTCTCTGTGTTCCTTTCTGCTGAAACTGAATAAAGTGAAACAGCAAGTATGAAGTAAACAGTGTCATGGTTCCATTTACTGGTGTATTAAAGTGACCATCTTAAAGACACAGCAGACAAAGTCGGTGAACCACAAAACCATGCAGATCTAACAGCAACAGCCAGAAGCAGAAAAGTAGTTTAACACTGAGGTGACACAACTAGTTAATTATTTATCAGGAATAAAGTCACGGCACAGAGACAGCAGATTACAAACCTCTGAGCTGCTGCAGCAGCTTCCAGCAGTGTTGAACGGTTTATTTTACCAGAATAAATGAGGACGATGTGTCAGACTAAACAGAAAATGACTGAAAACAACAAGTGAAAATGACCAGAATCAACAGAAAACAGCATCTTAGCCTGATAAAAACATCTCCTACAGCAGACAGCAGTGACTGAAAAGGCCTGACGACAGGAAGTAGAAAACAGCATTTAAAAAAGACAAATCCAACTCTGAACTCAGCCTCAGCTCAAAGCTCTGCTCACGTGGAGCCGATTCAACGTCAAAGCCAAACAAAGTCAACAGTCACATGACGTAAAAACATTCACATGACGTAAAAACAATCACATGACGTAAAAACAATCACATGATCTAAAACCAGTAACATGACGTAAAAACAATCACATGATGTAAAAACAATCACATGATGTAAAAACAATCACATGACGTAAAAACAGTCACATGATGTAAAAACAATCACATGACGTAAAAACAGTAACATGATGTAAAAACAGTCACATGACATAAAAACAATCACATGACGTAAAAACAGTAACATGATGTAAAAACAATCACATGATGTAAAAACAGCCACATGACGTAAAAACAGTCACATGACGTAAAAACAGTGACATGATGTAAAAACAATCACATGACATAAAAACAGTAACATGATGTAAAAACAATCACATGACATAAAAACAGTCACATGATGTAAAAACAGTCACATGATGTAAAAACAGCCACATGACGTAAAAACAATCACATGACATAAAAACGATCACATGATCTAAAACCAGTAACATGATGTAAAAACAGTAACATGATGTAAAACCAGTAACATGATGTAAAAACAGTCACATGATGTAAAAACAATCACATGACGTAAAAACAGTAACATGACGTAAAAACAGTCACATGACGTAAAAACAGTAACATGACATAAAAACAATCACATGACGTAAAAACAGTAACATGATATAAAAACAATCACATGACATAAAAACAATCACATGACGTAAAAACAATCACATGACATAAAAACGATCACATGATCTAAAACCAGTAACATGATGTAAAAACAGTAACAGGATGTAAAAACAGCCACATGACGTAAAAACAGTAACATGACGTAAAAACAGTCACATGACGTAAAAACAGTCACATGACGTAAAAACAATCACATGACGTAAAAACAGTAACAGGATGTAAAAACAGCCACATGACGTAAAAACAGTCACATGACGTAAAAACAGTCACATGACGTAAAAACAGTCACATGACGTAAAAACAGTAACATGACATAAAAACAATCACATGACGTAAAAACAGTCACATGACGTAAAAACAGTAACATGATGTAAAAACTGATTTGACTCGGTAAGCCATTCCACAGCAGCACGTAGCTGATTCCACAACAGGCTGGCAAAGATTGGAAGTTGGCATTATGGCAGGATGTACAGTTTCTCCATTAGCTTTTACTATGGCCATGGAGGTAATTATCAGGGCTTCCAAGTGGGTTGTGGGTGGGGAAAGACGACAGAACGGGATGTGTCTTCCACCAGTTAGGCCTTATATGGACGACATGACACTGCTAACTACAACAGTGCCATGTACAAAGAGGTTGTTAGACAGAGTTAATCAGAATCTTAAATGGGCTAGTATGAAGATTAAGCCTAGTAAGTCAAGGAGCATTTCAATATACAGAGGGATGGTTCTATAGATGGTGAGGAAATCCCAACTATTAGGGAGAAGTCAGTTAAGAGTTTAGGAAGGTGGTATAATGCAGATTTGAATGATGTTGAACAGGTTGCGCAATTTAGAAAGGATATTGCAGAAGGGCTGGTTAGAATAGATAAATCAGGGCTCCCAGGAAAGTTGAGGTTGTGGTGTTTGCAGTTTGGCTTGTATCCCAGATTAATGTGGCCATTATCAGTTTATGAAGTCCCACTGTCTGTGGCAGAGAGAATGGAAAGGTTAGTTAGCTCCTATATTAGGAAATGGTTGGGTGCTCCCAGGTGTTTAAGCAGTGTAGCTTTATATGGGAAAGGAACACTATCACACAACAGAGGAGTATAAATGCACTAAGGTTAGGACAGAACTTTTGTTATCTGGGAGTAGGGACATGTTAGTTCGCAAGGTGGTTCCGAATCCTACCAGGGGGAGGAAATGGAACCCAAGAGCAGCAGTGCAGGAGGCAGAGGCAACTCTTAGGCAGGCAGAAGTGGTAGGAAATGTTCAATTTGGCCGGGGAGGCTTGGGGCTTGGCCCAGGCAAACCATCGTGGGACAAAGCAGGTCCAAAGGAGAGAAGAAAGCTGGTAGTGGAGCAAGTTCGCAGGCAAGAGGAACCGTTAAGGGGAGGAAAGGCAGTTGGTCAGGCCAGACAGGGACAGTGGTTGAACTGGGAAGGTGTAGAGAAGAGGAAGCTCAGTTGGAGGGACCTGTGGTGTATGGAGGAAAGTCGGATTAAATTTCTGATAGGGGCGACATACGATGTCTTGCCAACCCCCCAGAACCTAAGACTCTGGGCGAAGGGCGACCAATCGTGTCCGCTGTGTTTAGATACGGCAAGTTTAAAGCATATTTTGTGTGGTTGTAGAATTAGCTTATCACAAGGCCGGTATACATGGCGGCATAATCAGGTGCTGAGAAGCTTAGCTGCAGGCATTGAAAAGAGAAGAAAGCAGGTGAATGCTGGAGGTTCCAGAAAGGAGAGGCTAGTTGTGCAGTTTGTTTGAGAGGAAGAGAAGAATAGAGGAATTAAGTCAGGGAGGAGGCAGGGGTGTGGTCGCCTGGTAGGAGCTAGTGATTGGGAAATGCAGGTGGACTTGGGAGGAAAGCTAGTTGTTCCCCAGGAAATAGTTTGTACAAATCTAAGGCCAGACATAGTTTTGTGGTCAGTGAGTGAAAAGACTGTATTTCATTGAGCTGACAGTTCCCTGGGAAAATTCAGTGAAGGCAGCCTATGAGAGGAAGAAGATTAGATATGCTGATTTGAAGACAGAATCTGAGCAGAGAGGATGGAAGACCAGGGTTCGTCCAGTTGAAGTGGGGTGTAGAGGTTTTGTTGCAGGGTCAGCTGTCTCACTTTTGAGGGAGCTGGGAGTGCAGGGACAGAATTTGAGGAAGACAGTGAGGGAGATGTCAGATGAGGCTGCAAGATCTAGTCAGTGGATATGGATTAGGAGAAACAATAGTAGTTGGGGGGTGAAATAAAGGCAATGAGGGAGAAGGGGGAGGCAGAGGACATGCCTAACCCGGCAGGAGGAGAGGATACAGTCTAAACAGACACCTCTCCTCTGCTCTGCTTTCCCCGCCCCTCTTTCCCTCTCCCAATAGGCAGAGATCCAGGAATTGGAAGTAAGTGGTTAGAAGGTGAGGGAGTGGCCTGCTAGAGTCTCTCTGCGGGACCATGTGACCAGCTCAGGTGAGTTTGTGTTGTAAGGTACAGGTTTGTTTCGTTTGTGCTCCTGTTTTGCTTGCCTTCTGTCATAATCACTTAGCACTTAGCAGTTGTGTGTGGCATCTAGTGCTAGGGTAGCAGTGCAGCACTTAACAATAGTGATTTGTTAGTAGTATATTTTAAGCAATTAGTAGTTTGCAGTAGCATGTAGCAATTGCACTAGCTAAATGGTAGCATTAGCACTGGTCACTACCTGGAGCATCTCCTAAACAGGCCTGGGTCAGTTGAACGTGGCAGTGCTGGTTGGATTAGCAGTTAGCATTAGCATTTAGCAGCTAGCTAAATGGTAGCATCGGCACTGGTCACTACCTGGAGCATCTCCTAAACGGGCCTGGGTCAGCTGAACGTGGCAGTGCTGGTTGGATTAGCAGTTAGCATTAGCATTTAGCAGCTAGCTAAATGGTAGCATCGGCACTGGTCACTACCTGGAGCATCTCCTAAACGGGCCTGGGTCAGCTGAACGTGGCAGTGCTGGTTGGATTAGCAGTTAGCATTAGCATTTAGCAGCTAGCTAAATGGTAGCATCGGCACTGGTCACTACCTGGAGCGTCTCCTAAACAGGCCTGGGTCAGCTGAACGTGGCAGTGCTGGTTGGATTGTGTAGCAGCAGTGTGAACTGGCACTAGGGGGGGCGACTCTGGGACACCAGAGTTCACCTCCTAGCCTCCTGGAGGTGTCGTGGGACTAAGTAGGAGAAACAGCGTTGAAGGGAGGTTTCCACCTGATGACCCCCAGAGACGTGTTAGGAATCACTGCTCACTGGTAGGTATTGAGACAGATTAGGGGTCCTAGGTCTTCATTGAGTACGAATCCTCTTTTTTTAGCACAAGTGTCTTGTGTTTAAATTAACCACAGACTAGGTGTAGCCATAAGGCATGGTCACCTCTATTTCTGAGTCTGGATGTCGCAACTACAAGGATCATCTGAGTGGCCAACTTCAGCGCTGAGACTGGAGCATGGATGTGTAAAAGCTCAGATAAAAAGAAGGTGCCAACTCATTTAACAACGTAAAACAAACAATAAAATCTTTAAAACAATCCTGAAGTGGACAGGAAGCCAGTGGAGCGAGGCTAAAACTGGATTGATGTGCTCCCATTTCTTTGTCCCTGTTAGAAGCCAGGAAGCGGCATTTTGAACTAGTTGGAGCCGACGAAGACACATCTGCTCAAGACCCACATACAGAGTGTTGCAATAGTCTAACCTCGTTGTGATAAAGGCACGTGTGACTCAAAGTCATTGTGGGACAGACAGGGCTTCACTTTGGCCAACAGCCTTGACTGAAAGAAGCCAGTCTGAACAACGGAACGGATCTGTTTGTCAAAATTAAAAGCACTGTCAGAGATCACACCCAGATTTTTGAAAACAGTCGATTATAAACACCTGGGGGACCAAGAGCAGCGATGCAGTCATTGAATTGGTCTGAGCAGCTAAAAGCAATAATCTCTGTCATGTTTTCATTGAGACAAAGAAAATAAATTTCCAACCATGATTTGAGATCCTCTAGGCAGTTTATCAATGGCTGCAATTAACTTGAAGTTTTGGATCTAATGGGCAGGTAAATCTGCACATCATCTGCAAAACAATTAAAGGAAATGTCATGTTTGTTAAAAATGGACCCCAGGGGTAGCATGTACATGTGTCATCCATTCCATATACCCCAGGAATTCACCTCAGTCATCGTTACAGCCGTTTACATCCCACCAAAGGCCGACACCGACACTGTAACATCGGAGTTACAGGACATGCTGTGTTGGCACGAAAACAAACACCCGGATGTTGCCCTCATCATGGCTGGGAATAAGGCAAACCTTAGGAAAGTGATGCTGAATTTTTATCAACATGCCACGAGTTTCACCAGAGGGAGCAACATCCTGGACCACTGCTACACCATTTACAGAGGGCTACAAAGCGGTTTCTCTGCCTCCACTCGACAAATCGGACGATGCCACCATTCTCCTGATGCCAAGATATAAACAAAGGATGGCACAGGAAGGCGTTGTGGCAGTGGTGCGACCAATCAGAGGCCCCCAAGAGGCGAGTCCTCAGCCAACTGATCTTCTACCTTCACATGACTGTGTTTCTAAGAACAGCTCTAACACTAATGTGAAATTTGCAGATGACAATGATGAGCAGATGAACACTGAGGAGGCTGACAGTCTGTCATGGTGGTGTCAGATTAACAACCTGCTGCTGAACATCAGTACAACCAAGGAGCTGATTGTGGACTTTGGGAGAAGTCAGCAGAGGAATTGCACTGAGGAATAACGGGTCACTGGTGGAGAGGGTGTGCAGCTTCATCTCTGCCTGGAAGGCAAACGTCTCAGCCTCCTCCTCTTGGTGCATTTCTTCAGGCATCTTGTTATTTCGTTGACTTTTCTTGAATAAAATGCCACCAACGTATTGTCCCTTCTGCTCTCTGGCGCAGGGAAATAGAAAGAGTCTCAAAAAGCCTACTCTAGATCCAGGTGTTTTAGCCAACTATAGGCCCCTATCCAACCTTTCGATTTCTAAAGTTCTAGAAGAAGTTAATGCTGCCAATTATGTGATTATCTGCATAGAAATGGTTTGTCTGAAGAGTTTCAATCAGGATATAGAATCCATCATAGTACAGAGACACTGGTGAAGGTCACCAATGATCTTCTAATAGCCTCAGACAGTGGACTGGTTCTAGACTGGTTCTGCTGGATCTCAGTGCTGCTTTTGATTCAGTTGATCACAGAATCTTATTACAGAGACTGGAACATGTTACTGGGATTAAACTAACTAAACTGGTTTAATCATGTTTATCAGACAGATTCCAGTTTGTTCATGTTAATGATGATTCTTCCATCCACACTAGAGTCAGTGATGGAGTTCCTCAGGGTTCTGTATTAGGACCAGTACTATTCACTCTGTACATGCTTCCCCTAGGAAACATTATTAGGAAGCACTGCATGAACGTCCATCGTTATGCAGATGATACCCAGTTATATTTATCTATGAAGCCAAATGAAACCAACCAGCTGGTCAAACTCCAACATGTCTGAAGGACATAAAGGCCTGGATGACCTGGAACTGTCTACATTAAACTCAGACTAACTGAGGTTATTGTATTTGAAACGGTCTGTCTAACCAGATAGTTCCTCTAGATGGCGCTGCCTTAGCCTCCAGCTCTACTGTAAACCTTGGAGTTATCTTTGATCAGGATGTCCTTCAACCTCCACATTAAACCAGTCTGTAGGACGGCGTTCTTTCATCTAGAATACTGTAAAGATCAGAACATCTGGTCCCAGAGTGATGCTGAGAAACTAGTCCATGCATCTGGAACCTCCAGCTGGACTATTGTAATTCCTTATTGTCAGGATGTCCCAGTAACTCTCTTAGAAACCTCCAGCTGGTCCAAAATGCTGCAGCCAGAGTTCTGACAGGAACCAGGACCAGAGATCAGGTTTCTCCTGGATCAGCTTCTCTTCATTGGCTCCCTGTAAAATCCAGGATAGACTTTAAAATCCTTCTTCTAACATATAAACTGTTGATGAGCAGCTCCATCGTATCTTAGAGACCTTATTGGACCTGATCATCCCAACAGAGCCCTTCTCTCTCAGACTGCAGGTTTACTTGTGGTTCCAGAGTTTCCAGAAGTAGAATGGGAGGCAGAGCCTTCAGTTATCAGCTCCTCTGTTGTGGAATCAGATCCCAGTCTGGGTTCTGGAGGCAGACCCCCTCTCTACTTTAGGATGAGAATTCAGACCTTCCTCTGTGATGAAGCTGATAGTTGGGGCTGTTCAGGATCAGCTGATCTGTCCCTTAGTGATGCTGTTGTAGGTTTAGACTGCTGTGGGATTCCCATGATGCACTGGGCTCCTCTCCTCTCTGTACTGTCATATATCTCCATTACATATCACTGACTCTGTGTTTGTTCTCTGATCTGCAGCTTCTCCTCCTGCTGTCCTCCCATCCCCACCCCAACCTCTCCTGCTATCCCTCCCTCCTCATTCCTACTCCCAACCCAACTGGTCGAGGCAGATGGCCGCCCTCCCTGAGCCTGGTTCTGTCGGAAGTTTTTTTCCCCCTTTTCTACCATAGGGTTTTTTTTGGTTCCTTCCCAACGTCGCTCATTGCTGCTCATAGGGAATCCAAAAGCAACTTTGGATTGTTGGGTTTTCTGTTTCCTGTTCTTTCTTACAATGTTTAGCGCTATGTGATGACATATGTTGTAAATATGTGCCATATAAATTGAACTGAACTGAATTAAATTGAATTGAATTGAATCCACACTCAACAAACATAGAAAACAGTCACATCACATTTTGCTGCCAATAGAAAAGACATAAACCAACGTGAGCATTTCCCTGTTTTAAAACTTTTACTGTGAAACTCAGATGTCAGGATTCCTCCTCCTGAACAACTTATTCAGTTATTCAGGTTCCTGCCGTTTGAACATGTGAAACTCACCTGTAGGTCCACAGCAGCAGCATCACTGAAAAAATGGTGAGAACTGGACTGATGAACATCAACCGTCTGAACTTCTTCAGCGCCACCGGCTGCTGCTGCTTCATCACAACCATTTTGGCTACAGATTCACCTCCTTAATGCACCTGGAGATACCTGGTGACACCTGAACAGGTAAAACAAGTCATTGGTCGTTATGTTTGCAGGTTCAACACTCAGCAAAGTTAGAAAATAAAAGCATCCAAGAACCAAACCAGAAATCTGCTCTGACACAGAAAACTTTTCTAGGTTTCCACCTCGACAGGCACCAACAACCTTCTGGCCACAGATCCTAACAGCTGCTTCTGCAATGGAGGCTCTGAACATGGACCCCTCTGATTCCAGGTCCCCAACCTCCCACTGATGCAGGAGGAACTCTTCTGGAGGTGGGAGTTGAAAACCCCACAGACAGGAGCCTCCATCAGATGTTCCCAGCTCACCCTCACTACATGTTTGGGTTTACCAGGTCTGACCAGCAGCCTTCATCTGATCCACCTCACCCCCAGGTGGTGACCAGCTGACAGCTCTGCTCCTCTCTTCACCCGAGTGTCTGACACAGAATCTGATGACACGACTACCAAGTCCATCATGGACCTCTGGCCTCAGGAGTTCTGGTACCAGGTACATTTCTGAGCCTCCTTATGCTGGAACATGGTGTTTGTTTTGGCCAATCCATGACTAGCACAGGAGTCCAATGACAGAACACCACTCTGGTTCAGATGAGCCTGGTCCTCCCAGTCACCTCCTCCAGGTTTCTCCTCTGATGCCCATGTGAACGTTGAAGTCCTCCAGGAGAACTATGGAGTCTCCAGGCAGAACCCATCCAGGACCACCCAGAGACTCCAAGAGGACCGAGAACTCTGAGCTGCTGTTCGGTGCATAATGGTCAATAAAAGGTCAGCATTTTCCTCTCCGTGACACTCAGTGGCAGAGAGGCGACCCTCTCATTCTCCAGGGTGAACTCTAACCAAGCGGCACTCAATCGGGGGCTTGTGAGTATCCCCACACCCTCCCGGTGCCTCTCGCTGTGGGCAACTCCAGAAAAGGAGAGAGTCCAACCCCTCTTCAGGAGTTTGGTTCGGGATCCTTTGCTGTGCGTGGAGGTGAGCCCAACTAGATCTGGCCGGTAACGTTCCACCTCCTGCACCAGCTCAGGTTCCTTCCCCACCAGTGAGGTGACATTCCACATCCCCAGAACCAGTCTACATCACCAGGGGGCAGTGGACCCAGGCACCGCTCCTGTCTACTGCCTGGTGGGTATAGCACCTGACCACAATTTCCTGCCCATAAGGAGGCCCGGTTTCCCTGACCCGGGCCAGGTGTTGGCTTCTCCTTTATTTGCTTTCATTGAGGTATTCTGAACTTGGAACTTGGCTCAAGTAAAACATTTTTACAGTGTAGATTCAGGTTTGGTTTCATGGGTTTTACAGTACTGAACGCTGGACTGGATTCTCTGGTTCATAATTTTTGTATATAAATATTTAAGTTCTTCAACACTTCAAACCATGATTCTGCCATTAAAGACATAAAACCTGCAGCAGCTTCATCCCAGAAGGTGATAAAACACAGGAAGTGACAGCGGCAAACACAGGAAGTGATGCAAAACGTGTGAACTGTCAGAACAAAGAGATAAAAACCGTCTTTCCTCTGAGTGAGGAAACAAACATGATTGTTATTCTACATGTGATGATCTGTTCAGGTTCTGGTTCCATCCAGACAATTGGAGGCTCTGAAATAACTTTAATCTTCTTGCTGACAATAAATCATGTTATGAACAATAACAACGTCTGATGTCATGTCAAATGTATTCATAAAGTACATTTTGAGTCCACAAACAGAAAACACAGCAATGAGGATCTTATAGGAGGTCCATTTATACTGTAAATACTATACATTATATTACTGTTAACATTTCCTTCCAGAATCTCTGTTCCTTTGCCGTATCGTCCACATGCCTCACGTATATAAAGTAACAATAACTCTGTATTTATTCGCACTAGGTTTGGTTCACTGTAATTCTGCACTAAAACTCTGGTTTCACCATGTTCCTTTTGTCTGCAGCTGAACTTTGTAGTTAAACACTGATTTTAATCCTGTTATCTGTTGAGCTTCTTTAGCTGCAGCTGAGAAAACAGATTCAGATTCATTGAATGTGTTCACATGTTGGCCATTAAAACTGGTTCGGACAAATGAATCTGTTTCAGAGGTTGGAGCTGCAGAAGAACACTGAAGATTATCAGCACTTTGTGAAGGTTCAGAGCTCTGCTGAATAAGGAGGTAGCTCATTTAAAAGCCTAAAAACCGACAATAAAATCCTAAAATCACACCTAAAACAGACATGAAGCTTTTATATGATCACACTTTGTGTTTCCTGTTAACTGGTCAACAAACAACTCAGCCTTTGTGCTTCACCTCAGGTTTACTTTTAAAAAGCTGGATCTGAAGCAGCTGTCAAAAGCTGTGTCCCAGTTCAGGGTCTGCATCCTTCGAAAGACCCGGCCTACCCGTCCTTCGAAGGCTGGATCCCTCCAAAGACACGTAGGCTGCATGAGTGTTTGTTAAATAGACGGTCCAGCCTACGACGAACTTCCTGCTTGTGTCATGACGTCATGAAGTGCCGCTCTGGTTGCCTAGCAACCTGGACTGCCAAATTTTTTATCACAAGGATCAGGATGAGACGACTATGTTGTAATTTTACCTCATTTTTTACTGAATTTGATCCTGAAATTGTGATTTTTGTTTTCAATATGTTTTATATCCTTGAAGACTTGAGGGTCTTGTTCTGTCCGGTGGTTCGGGACTAAACTGTCTGAGAAACAAGAAGCTGGTTTAAATCTGTTGACATCCACTGATATGAACTTCAGATATTATAAACCTCCACAGTCTCTGGGCTGAATGTTTCTGATGAGGATCACTAAATACCTGCTGTCTGAACAGAAACCAGATATAATGTATGTTAAACATGGTATCAGATAACTTGGTGGAGCTAAACTAAGACCAGTGAGGAGAGTCATGTTTTCACTGGTCTACAGAGAATCACCACCAATAGAAGCTCCAGCAGCATTTATATCCATTCTACTCCATTTAGTAATTAAAATAAGGATTAAATACATGAACACTGGTGAATGAATGAGTCGTCTGTGTGGTGAAAATATAGCTTAAAACTGAAGCTGTTCAACTAAACTAAACGTTATAAACTGCAGCGGCTCACATCCATAACGTCACGTTACTAAATCGATGTTTTAAAACTAATTTTAATGTTTTAACATTTATACCATCAGCTATTGGAGTGAGCTGTAACACAATACTTATATTTAAAATTAGAATCCTCCACCGCCGATGGATCCATCTTCTCCATCAGCTGTGAGCAGTTAAAACTCCAGCTGATGATCCAACTGTCCGCGGGGTGCAATGAATCTTGGCATATTTGGGGCTACGAAGGATCCACCTGAGGAGTCCTTCTTTTCCGTGGAAAAGAAGGACGCATTCATCGTTGCTGCTCATATGGAACCCAAAAGCAACTTTGGATTGTTGGGTTTCTGTTTCCTGTTTTTCTTTTTCCTGTTCTTTCTTACAATGTTTAGCGCTATGTGACGACTTATGTTGTAAATATGCGCTATATAAATAAAACTGAATTGAATTTGTTGGCCACATTTGAAGGAGTCTTGAAGTTTTAATGAAATGGGACGGCCTAGTCGCACCGCTGTGACGTATGCGGCCTTGGAAGGATGCAGCCTCTGAACTGGGACATCAGCTAAAGATCCTAACAAGGTTTTTATCAAAAGACCGATTACATGAAGCTGGACGACCACCGTCTCTGTCTGGATCTGATCAAGTTTGATAAAGTTCTGATCAATGTTTTAATGGATTTAAGCAGTTTAACAAAGAACTGCACTGAGTCTTTGCTTTTTATTTTTAGAGGCAGATAAATCTTAATATCATCAGCGAAACAGTGAAAATGAATCTGATGTTTCCTAAAAATGGACCCAAATGGCAGCAAGAACAATGAAAACAAAAGAAACACTACAGGAACAATAGGGTCCTACGCACTGTAGTGCTCGGGCCCTAATGATGAGGCCCAGAATGAAGCCGTGAGGGACTAATTAATAATAAATGATAGTAATAATAACACTGTCAGAGATATAAAGACACGCAGGTGAACCAACAGCTAAAAGAAGATCTAATGAAACTAAAGAGCTTTTTCACTGCTGTGGGAACGTTTAAAACCAGACTGAAACTTCTCATTAAAGTCAGTGTGACTGGAAAAGGCTGCAGTTGAAGGATTTTTTTTTCCAACAAAGGTTGTTTAAAGGAAGCAGAGACACAACCTGAAGTCAGAGAGGTTTTAACCAATGACAGAAGTTCTGACCATCACAGCTATAATCACCTCCATTAGTACACTGATGTGTTTCAACACACATGACATTTATTGCGACGTGTTGAATTATCATCAGTTTAATGTTCAGCATCTAAATATGAACATCCAGTCAGGCTAAAAAAACATGTTTAGGTAACAACTGGTGCAACAAAAATGAGACATAAAATGAGAAAAATAGGAAATGATAGACAAAACTTTCCTTCCTTTAGGTTCTACTGATGTTAGAGCCTCAACAGGTGGAGAAGATCTACACTTAGAGGACCTTCATAGAGACACTAGACCAGCCTGGTTGGAGGGTTTATTCTTCTCAGTATTTAAGACCCAATAATTAAAATGGATCCATTCAGTCATTCTGATCCGATGGACCTGTTCTGTCTGTTTTCACTGCATTTCATGACTGTTAGTTTGATTTCTGGACCTTTAAAATGACTTCACAGGTCTTCTTTACTGGAAAACAGAAGCTGAAAACGAGGCGGATTCATCGTTTCTGGGCTAAATGTTGAGAAGACACAAACATGTGAAGGACAAAGAAATGAAATGTGAAACCTTTAAGGGTTTTCTGCTCGGAGGCGTCATGTCCCAGTTTTAGTCACTCTTTAAATGAGCTATAGATGCTGTATGAAGATGAGAGTATCTGTTTCAGGCTGAACCACCTTAAAGACTAAAGAGAGAAGTTTCAGTTCATCAGCTTCAGTTTCACGTCAAAACATGAGAAGACACAGAACAAAGAGACTCGATGGTTCTGTATCATTTAAAACTGATCAGCTCTCTTTGGTTTCAGAGCTGCAGGACAGAAACAGATCATGACCCCAACCTGCAGCTACAACGGCTCTGTGACAGCAATGCAATCTAAGAACCACCATCTGTGTCCTGTTCTAATGAAGACCGTTCTAAAGCCCATTAGAACGTCAGCACACGTGTGTGAATAAGGACATGTGTATGTCTGATTAATAAACAGCAGAACAGTGTCATCATTTTATTGAAGGCTGTAAGAGAATAAATATGTTCACTGAAGTTTTAAGACTTCTAAACTCTCAGCCTCAGACAGAATTCAGGGACTTTTTAAAAAGTCATGAGAAGACAGCGAGCTGAGAATGTAATGAAGTGATGAGTGAAGAAGGAGGCAGTGAGGTTTAACTGAGACCAGGTCTAAAGATCAGGGGTGGACGAGTCCAGCTTTAACGGACTCCTGCTGTCTCCATCTCAGCCACACAGGATCCAAACCAGGGCTCTGAGTCTCCACAGCACTCATGCTCTTCGTTTCACTTTTAACACGAACGGAACTTTTCAACGTGACTCTAAAAGAAGCGAAAGGAGAAACGTTTCTTACCTTCCTGCTGAAAGTCGGACCAGAGACTCCACTTCCGCTCCTCGGAGGTTTTTATTCCAACACAGCTTGAAATCACGTGGAGCTTCGCTTCAAAGTTCTGATCAGAAACCCGAAGACCTGCGACCAGCCCGAACCCTGCAGCCCAGGGAGGAGAGGAGGTGGAAGGGAGGGAGGAGGAGGAGGATGGGGAGGGAGAGGAGGGAGAGGAGGAAGAGGACTACGATAAGGAGGACCAGAAGGTCTGATTCTTCTGTTCTGGAACTCACATATTTAAACGGACATTAGAAGGTTCTGATGAAACAACAATAAAATAACTATTTAATCTTGTTTCTGTACAAAATGATGAATTAGACATTTCAGTTGTTGTCTCTGATTGAAAATAAAATAAAATATAAATATTTCAACGTCCTACACTGTAAAAAAGTGAATGTATGCATGTTTAAATTTTTTATTCTGCAGTATTTATTTATTTATTTATTATGATAATGATTATGGTTGCAATTACAGTTTTTGAAACTTTTCAAGCATTCATGTCGTTGCTGGTTCATTCCCAGTCGAAGTCAGGCTCCTTTATTAAAAGCAGAACTGCTGCTTTTTGTGGTTTGAGTAAACGAACATTCAGCTGCAACCAGAATCTGAACAACGACAAAAAGAGGAAGAGAAAAAACTAGAAAAGAAGCAGTGACGCTACAGGGTTGGATCTAAAACAACCAGAACCAAAAGCTGCTTCCACACCCAAGACTGGAGAGCAGCACGCTTAGCTTCCATGACAGCAGACATTTTGTGTCATGATCCCGGCTTCAGCCCCGTCTGTCTCCCTCTTTCTTCCTCTTTTCCTTTCCCCCTCTCAGCCTTGCTTCCTTCTCTCTCTCTCTCTCAGCCCTGCCTTCCCTCACTTGATTCCTGCTCTGCTCTGATGACCTTCATTCCAGACAGCTGTGAACAACCACTCACCTGCCAGCAATCACCTCCTTCAATAAAAGCCCGGTTCTTTCACCGAAACCCTGCCAGACCATAAAACCATTTGACCCTGGTTCACAGTCTGTCTCCCTGCTGTCATCCACCTGCCTTCCCTGAGCTTCATCCACTTGTCATCCGGTTCCTTTTGTCTCCAGTTAAGTTTCTGTATTTTGTGTAATGCTTGTCAGCCTCTCCTTACTTCTGTCGTGGGTGTTTGAGTTTCGTATGTTGGCGTGTTCTGTGTTAGTTGGTTTTAGTCTGTTGTGTTTGATTTGTCCTGGGGATTAGTTTGGAGTCTTAGTTGATTTTTGTTGTTCACTAGTTCATTTGCTTTCCCCAGAGTTCAGTTCTTATTCTGTATCGCCTTCAGTTTTGTCTGGTTTCTATGTTTAGTTATTTTAGTCGTAGGTAAGTTAAGTTCTTCTTAGATTCCCCTTTTTGTTGTTTGGTTTGTGTTTTTGTAAGGTTTTGTTGTTTTTCTATGTTTCTTAAGAAGCTTTGTTTTGGTTAAGTCTTACTGCATGTTGGTTTTATTTCCTTGTTAATTAAACCCTCAGTTGACTATCAGTAAGTCCGTCTGTCCTGTGTCTGCGCATGGATTCTCTGAACCCCCCCATCGTAACATTTTGGGTTGCCAGGGTCCGAACCGGTCACATGACTTTGGGGACCGATCCCAAAGATGGACAGGCCTGTGTGGTGAATAATAACCTCTCTGTGGAAGAGTCTCCGGCCACCAAACTCTTTCTCTAACTTCTCTGCATAGTCTGACTGGGACATCCTGCTTGTGTCGATGCGAGGCTTCCCTTCTCAGAGCCAGGTTGATCACCAAAACCACAATCATCAGGAAGAAACTGTAAGAACAGGAAAAAAAAAATCATTTTCAACTTTCTGATGGTCTTTGAACTCATTGTATGTGACGTTTGGTTCCATCAGGAAAGTTAAAAATGGTGATATTTCAACAAAATGCCACTTTGACCTGACTCGGTGTTTACATTTAAAGATTGGTGCTTCTTATTGACCAGCAATAAAAAAATATGCATGCAGTGTCAGTAACATGTAAATAGTTAAATCTACAGAATGTCCTGTGATGACAGACAGTAGGCTTAGTCTATTTTATCTTATCTTTATAAGCTACACCAAGACCTGAGAATCTGCATTTGGTTCATCCTGTAAAGGCTCGAATCGAATGACAAAGAAGTCTGAGTCTAAACTGTTAAATTTCTACAGGAAGTGGAGACGGCATGTGTTCCAGTGTTTGAACATCTGTGGAAACATGTTGGACATGAGGGTTCCAGTTTTTAACATGTTCATAACGTTAAAATAAATGTTTGTTTCTTCTGGTTTACATCATTTTAGCTGAGTCCTCCAGAACACACTGTGTGGTTGAGTAGGAGAACGACAACCAGGGTCATGTGTCCTCCTAAGGAGATGTGCTCTGGTGCTGAGTATAAGCTGTGTGGATGTATGTGAGTCTAAGTGTGGCTTAATAAAGAGGGAGAGAGAAGCAGTTATGATCCAGAAGGCCGTGGTATCGGTCCGTCCATCTGAATGCGTCCCAAGGCGGAGTGAGTCCAGCTGTCCTCGGCAGGGCAGGAAAGGACCAGCGGTTGAAGGAGTGGGGCCTCAGCGAGTCCATCTTCACGTCTGCAGCTATGGAGAAATGTCTGTGTTGCTGAGTGTTTCTCCAGTCTGCAGTCCCATCAACCAGATGATCCACCTGTATGGGATTAACACTGCTCTATATGGTGTTGGCATTGAAGTCAATAATGATGGAATCATTTCCTTAAATTTAGTTACTATCAGGTAAACGTCTGCTGTAGTGGAACTTCTTGGTAAAAGCTCCGTGGTCCATTACTGTAAATTTAAATGTTAAAAAATGATCAGACTAAATAGAGTTTAGTTAAAAACAGTCAGAAGTCCAGTTCCTATGTCGTATGTCAAAACAAGATCCAGGGTTAAAACAATGAGTTGGTTTATGAACGTTTAGATAAAAACCAACTGAGTCTAACAGTGAACTAAATGCAGAGTTGAGGCTGTCATTCTCATCATCTACATGGATATTAAAGCCTCTATAATGACTTTATCTGGACTGAGACTAAAGCAGCAGAACTCTGAGAATCCAGACAGAAACTCAGAGGAAGGGGCCGGTGGCTGATAGACAACTAGCAGAACTGGTTTTAGTGGTTTCCAGTTCAGGTGTTGTGACTAAGACTAAGGGTTTCAAATGAATCATAAACAGGTTTTGATCTGTTGTTGACTATTAAGTTTGAGGGGAAGATTGCTGCCACTCCTCATCCTCTGCCTGGACTTTAGGTCTATAAACACTAGTATGACCTGGGGGGTTGATTCTTTCTGACTGACTCATTGTTTATGCTGCAGCCAGGTTTCAGTGAGACACATGAAGACACTGTTATCAGAGATCAGTATTTAATAATCCACATTGAACTGTCCTGTTTGTTGGTTCTGATAGATCTGTATTAATGTGGATCAGGTTACTCTGAACAGTCCTTCTATTGTTCCTTATGGTCTTATAGAATCTGGGTGGTCGGGGGACAGACACAGTCTCTACAGGATAATGAGAGGGTGAGAGCCGTATGGAAGCAGCAGAGAAGCTGGAAGATGAAACTCTGCTTCCTGGTCTCACCTCTGGACTGTCAGGGGTTTGGCTTTCAAAGAAATCTGTCCATATTCCAAAGAGAAATGCACCATCCAAAGTGGGATGTATGCCGTCTCTCCTCAGGGGACCAGGTTTTCTCCAGAAACTCTTCTGGTTTTCTACTAAGCCCACATTGTTTTCTGGACACCACCTCGACAGCCAGCGGTTGAATGAAGACCAGGTTTCAGGACCTCATCTCTGTAGACTGCCTCGTTTCCCCTTGAAATCAGCCCACCACCGCTGTGTCATCTGCAAATTTGAAAATGATGTTTTCTGAGTGCAGTTTGCTGCTTAGAGGGAAAATAGTAGTGGGCCCAGCACGCAACCCTGAGGAGAACCAGTGCTGAGAGTCCGGATGGAGGAGAGTTGGGGGCCAGGTTTCACATGCTGGGGTTGTTTGATCAAAAAGTCCTTTATCCAGGGGCAGGTGGGTGGTGAGAGCCCCACGTTAGTTAGCCTGGTGACTGAATGTCCGTAATTATTGTATTAAAGGCTGAGCAGTACTCAACAAAGAGCATCCCTGCATAGTTCCTCTGGTATTCCAGGTGGCTCAGCACCAAATGGAGAGCTATGGCTACGGCGTCCTTAGCGGATCCGAAACACCAAGTTATATAAAGATCCACGAAGCACTTTTTCACACTCGTGCTTTAGGAGCAGCCTATGTAGTGATTTAGTTTATCGTAAGACGGTTTTTAATACTAGAAGGCAGAATTTAATATTAACTAAGAAAGAGCTGAGAACAGCTGCAGCGCCAGAAACAGTCGGCTACAGACAGGAAACAGGAAGTGGTGCGTCACCCTGGACTCCTCACAGGCACCAAATGAGACATGCAGCTTAATGCTGAGTATTTAAATAAAATTAAAAGGGTCCAGCTGAAGGTTTATTAAACTCAACCAGCTGCAATAAGTTGAACAAGATTCTGTTCATGTGTTAATGATCAGCTGATTCAAGGTCTATTTACCTCCAGACTGAGAACACTGAAACTAACTCCTCAGATCTGCCGTGGACTGGTTCAGCCACGTGGACCGTCTCTATATATTTATTATCATTTTCATTTTCAGCACATGTGCTTGTGTTTTCCTACATGCACATTAAACATGTGGACAAGCTGCTGAGTGTTTCTGGGTTTTGTTTTAATGCCGGGTCAAAAGCTTCATTTGCTATTAGAGCTTCATTCTCAGCTGGTTGAACTGACGTCATTCTAAATTTAGTCAGCTACATATCTGACTTTGTCTCCTTCTACAATTGATGTGTTTCCAAATTCAATCACCGAGACGGAATCAGTCAACTCCAAGTTAAATGATGTCTGAGAAGCCGTCAGCATCACCACAAAAAGACACAAAATCAAAAAAGAAGCTTAACCACCAGAGAAAGATGCAGAAGCACCAGCTGTTATATTTTCATGATTCCTCTGCTCTTTTCTCATCGTTTTAAACCAGGTTAAAATGATTTAATCTGCTGCAGTTGGTTCTGTTGGCTAAGATTCATTTCTTCAGATAATGATAATCTGCAGGTAGAACTTAGAGGAACCTCTGAGAGAACCTCTGAGGGTCATTTACAACATCTGCTGAGAACCTGCTGGTTTCTTTTTTCCTCTGCAGCTCTGATTTCAACATCATCTTTGGTTCACTTCAGACCTAAAGTGATTTTTTGTCCTGCTTTCACAGTTTTATCTCACAGAGCTTCTTAAACTGTTGGACCTTCACATTCACAGGTGTTTCCTTTCATAACTGTCTGATCAGCTCAGTTTGCACTATTTTATATGATCAGTCCTGCAACACTTGAACACTTTGTCATATGTATATAATACTTTGAATTATTTTATTTTTAAGAGTATTTTTATTTATCTTTTTATCTTTTTTTATTCTTATTTGCATAGCTGCTAATTGTCGTGTTCTTCCATACAAATTTCGTTGTACTTCTGCACAATGACAATAAAGTCTCTTTATCTTTATCTTATCTTTATCTTTGCTACAGGTGAGCTCCAATCAAGCATCTGAACACCTCAGCAAAGACTGAACCTCTGGAAATAAGAGATTTTAAAAAATGTCTAAAAACATGTTTTCACTTTGTTGTTATGGATCATTGAGTGTAAACTGATGGGAAATCTCATTAGTTCAACTTTAAATTTACAACACAATAAAACAACATTGTGCAAAAACAATGGGTAATTAATCTGAGACAAAAGAAAAGGAGGAAACATAAGCTTTATAAGACAAAAATACCTGAGTCAGTCCAATTAAAATCCATCAGACCTCCTCAGAACCTCCTGGTCCTCCATCTCCAGAACCTCCATCACTGATCAGAGTTCTACCTTCAGAATTTGAATGTGTCCTTGAAGGCCATAGAGGGGGGTCCACATTTATCACTTTTAATTGGGGCTCAGAAATGATGTAGGAAGTCCATGAAAAAGTGTGAATTGAGAAGCAGCTGGTTCTTTGGGTTCTGGTTGGAGGTTTTTATGGTACAACTCTGAGGGGAAGCTGTACTTTGTGTCTGCATCCTCTGCTAGACATCAACATCCTGCCGGTCTGGAGGACGTTCGTCTATTATTGAGGAAAACTTCAGGGTCACGATTTAAACTTTGGAGACAAGGAGTGTCGAGTGCTGCCACAATAACGGATGCTTTCATTCATAAACAGAATAATGTTGAGGTGAAAAGGTCACGCGTAGGAGATGAAGCTTTTCCTGGACGCTGCCTCTTTATGACAATAGCTGAGTTATTTTAATGAAGTCTGTGCAGCTACAGCAGCTTTACTTACCTCAGTGTTAACCATCAGACACATTGGAAATAAATCAAATTATTATTAATGTTATTTCTGTCTGTGTTTCCTTAAAGGTCCCATATTATGAAAAATTCACTTTAGACTGATTTTCTAACAATAATATACGTCCCCAGCGTGTCTACAAACCCCCCTAAAATGAGAAAAGTCGATCCTCTCCCTCTCTTGTTTTCTCCACCTTTCAGAAAATGTGTGCTCAAACAGGCCGATTGGATATTTGCCCTTTATGACCTCATGTAGGGCAACAACACCACCTCCAGGTTGGTGACACCGCCCCAGAGAAACGTTAAGCTGAATCCAAATCTCCACCCTCTGTACTTGCAGATTGAGCCTGGTGGACTTCAGGTGTACGTAATGTCTGTGACGTCTTCATTGTCATCACGTAAAGTCTGCAGCATTATGACTGGAGCTAATAGACAGGCTTGGAGACTATTTCACTCGTTTCTGTGAGAACATCTGAGAGACTATCACGTATACGTTAACCACCGCAAGTAACAAGATATAAATCCCATTTATAGGCTTTTTGTGAGTGAACAAGTCAACATTTATACACATAGGCTATACACATTAAAAACAGTCCTCAGCACTACCGGACTTCCCCTGAACGCACCGCAGAGCGCAGCAGTTGCTCTGTTGTTGGCTTCACAAACAAGCACAGAAGTCTGTTTTTACCTCCCTCTTTGTCTGAGGTCTTGAAGCCCCAGTGGATTCATTTTATTTTCCATGGAAATGTCCCCACAACAACTCCTAACATGTTGGATGTGTGTGCTCACTGTTTCACTGTGGACTGCTTTCTCAGCGAGGGCCAGTACAAAGCAGGATTTGCTATGAATCTGAAGATAATGCATGGATCGGTACCAGCTGTCCGTGACACAACTACAAACGTGGGAGCTGTGAGTTTTACTGTTTTATGTTGCTTTACTGTACAGGCCTGCCTAGCATGGCCTATACAGTCAGAATCTCCCAATTCACATATTTTCTATGGAACGTTACAGATACAAATGTAATTACACACAGTTCAAATGTCCTACCGACAATGCGGCCTTCACCCCAATCCGACCTAATGAACAGGCGCGGCCTCTAGCGCGGCAGCTCCTAACAGCCTCCCAGCTTCTTAGACAACCGGAGATAAGAATGCCGGCCCAACCGTGCGTATGTCGCTCAGGAAGGAAAGAGAACTCCGTCACTGTCGCTGTCTGTCACGTGGAGACCCAAAATGTGATGTGGTCAGAGGGGGTTACCCCAAAAACAAGAGTGCCCTCTGGTGGCTTTTAGAGTGAACTGCATTTAATTGTCCACATGGTTACACTTACATTAAAAAAAATTCCTGGATGGAGACGGTGATCCGGATCAGTCCCAAGATGTCATCATTTGTTCCTTGTCCCATTTCACACATTTCCTGAAAATTTCATCCAAATTCTTCCATAACTTTTTGAGTTATTTTGAACACAGACAAACAAACAAACAAACAAACAAACCAACACCGGCCATCACATAACCTCCTTAGCGGAGGTAATAATAGTAATAATAAGAAGGTTTCAGAAGGTTAAACATAAAACATCTGCAGTGAACCCCCCGATGAATCGCCAACATATCGCGGTGGAGGGGTTTGAGTGTCTCTGTGATCCTGGGAGCTATGTTGTCTGAGGCATTAACCCATGGTAGGGTCTCCCAAGGCAAACTGGTCCTGGGGGAGAGACCAGACAAAGAGTGATTCAAATCAAAACAAGCCCCCGGCTGAGTGCCGCTTCAATGGAGTTTTCCCCGGGGAACAAGAGGGTCGCCGCGGTGTCCTGGAAAGGGTGCTGCCTGGAGACTCCATAGTTCTCCTGGGTGACTTCAGTGCTCACGTGGGCAACGATGGAGAAACCTTAATGATTGGGGTGATTGGGAGGAACGGCCTGCCTGATCTGAATCCGAGTTATGCTTTGTTATTGGACTTCTGTGCTTCTCAAAAGGCTAATCACCTGAGAAGACAAACCTGAGGCGGGGAGTGGTCCACCTGCAACTGCTCTACCTGCTCCACAAAAGCCAGAGACAGACCACGGCTCGGTGCCAGACTGTTGAACAAACCCCAGTCCTCTCAGGCTCTTTTTCCTTCTAGCTCCCTTGTGTTTTCTCCGTACTAACCAGCTGTTCCTTGTGCTCTAGTTGGTGGTCCTCCCTGTCTGCTTGTCTGTCCCTCTTCTGGTCATTCCACCTGTCCTCCATCTACTTGGTCTCCATCGGATGCCTCCTCTAAAACCCACTGGATCTCAGCACCTGTCCTTGCCTCCGTCACCTGCCACACCACCTCCAGCCTCCTCGCTCCTTCCCTCTCCCCCTCGTCAGTCCATCAGCTAAGTTCTCTGCTCGCTCTCTGAGTCTTGTTTTCATAGCCTAGGAGTTTGGTATTGACTTTCAACGTGTTGGTGTTAGCCGCCGTTGTTCTTGTTTCGCCGTGTTGGCGCCCTATGGTTTTGTCACACCACAAGCGTGTTTTGCCTTCCTGCATTTCCCTAGCTTTGTTGTTCCAAGTCCTGGTTAAGTTCCACTGACATATTATACGTCCTGTACTGTCAATTAACAGTGTGTCTAGTGTGTTCTTTCACTTTTGTAGTTCCCCGCCAGCCCATAGGGGCTCACACGAGTTTTGGTCCTGATAACCAGTTCCACTGTGAGGAGGTAATTCTTCCTGTTATAGTTTTTGTTGTATTTTATACATATTCTATTTCCTACCACCTGTCTGCTGTGTCTCTGTTGTCCTGGTGCCTTTTACAACAGCAACCCAAAAAACCACTGTTGGACACCAGTGGTGGAGGAAGCCGTCAGGCTGAAGAAGGAGGTTTTTCAGGCCTGGCTGGCTCGGAGGTCTCCTCAGGCAGCAGACAGGTAACGGTCAGCCAAAAGGGCTGCAGCTGCAGCAGTTGCAAAAGCTAAAACTCATGTGTGGGAGGAGTTCGGAGAGACTATGGTGAAGGACTTTTGACTGGCCTCGAGGAGGTTCTGGCAAACCGTTTGACACCTCAGGAAGGGAGGTAGGGCTTTGCCCAGGCTGAGTACAGTCGTGGGGTAGAACTGCTGACCTGTACTGGGGATATTGTCGGGTGGTGGAAAGAGCACTTCGAGGAACTCCTGAACCCGGTAAACACATCCTCTGAGGATTATAGTAATAATAATAACAATAATAATAATAATAATAATAATAATTATTATTATTATTATTATCCATCCATCCATCCATCCATTATCTTCCGCTTATCCGGGGCCGGGTCACAGAGGCAACAGTCTAAGAAGAGAGGCCCAGACTTCCCTCGCCCCAGACACCTCCTCCAGTTCTTCCGGTGGGACCCCGAGGCATTCCCAGGCCAGCCGAGAGACATAGTCCCTCCAGGGTGTCCTAGGTCTACCCCAAGGCCTCCTCCCCGTGGGACATGCCCGGAACACCTCCCCAGGGAGGCGTCCCAAAGGCATCCGGAACAGATGTCCAAGCCACCTCAACTGACCCCTCTCGATGTGGAGAAGTAGCGGCTCTACTCCGAGCTCCTCCCTGGTGACCGAGCTCCTCACCCGATCTCGAAGGGTGCGCCCAGCCACCCTGGAGGAAACTCATTTCAGCCGCTTGTATCCGGGATCTCGTTCTTTCGGTCATGACCCAAAGCTCATGACCATAGGTGAGAGTAGGAATGTAGATTGACTGGTAAATACAGAGCCTCGCCCACGAAGGAGAAGAACTCAGACATGTCTTCTGTCTCTATGACACAGAAAAAACCTACACTCGGCCCAGGTCAGAAACTACAGACCAGTTTCCCTCCTGCCCTTCTTGTCTAAAATACTTGAGTGAACTGTCTTCAACCAAGTCTCAGCTGTCCTCTCTAACCACAACCTGTATGACCTGGCTTTAAACAGGGTCATTCTACCGAGACTGGTCTTCTACCTGTAACAGAACCACTGTGTTCTGCCGGAGCTGCTGGACAGCCTTCAGCTCTGTTAGACCTGTTAGTGGCCTCTGACACCACCAAATCCTCCTCTCCACTCTCACTGAGCTTCTCAGGATCATCCCTCCGCTGGTCCATGTCCTGCTTCTACTGCCTCTCCTTCATAGTATCTTGGAGGGGAGAAGTGTCAGACTGCACGGCCTGTCCACAGGGGTTCTTCAAGGGTCAACACTCGGCCCCCTCGTCTTCTCAGTATGAACAACCTCACTTGGTGCAGTAACACACTCCCATGGTTTCTCATATCATTGCTGTGCTGATGATACCCAGCTCTTCCTGTCATTCTCCCCAGATGACCACACGGTCTCTGCCCAGATCTCATCATGTTTTGCAAATATCTCAGCATGGATGAAAAAACACCACCTTCAACCTCTCCAAGACTGAGCCCCTCTATACAACAAGAAATCCACATCAGCTTTGTTTGCTCAGAGGGAATCCAAAAGCAACTTTGGATTATTGGGTTTTCTGGTTCCTGTCTTCTTACAATGTTTAGCGCTATGTGACGACATATGTTGTAAATATGCGCTACATAAATAAAACTGAACTGAATTGAATCAGCCCAACTCAAACCCACAAAGTCTGCCAGAAACTTGGGAGTTAAGACTGATGACCAGTGAACCTTCAAGGCTCGTGTGGCCTCTGTTGCTCGGTCATGTTGACTCTCCCTGGACTCCTGTTGCTGCCTGCATAAAACTCAAAACTCTGACACGACAAAACTACAAAGACAGCTCCTTCCTACAGATCCAGGTCTATGCTCCCTCCTACCTGGATTCTCTGATCCAGGTCTACACTCCCTCCTGCCTGGACTCTCTGATCCAGGTCTACACTCCCTCCTACCTGTTCAGGTCTACGCTCCCTCCGACCTGGACTCTCTGATTCAGGTCTACACTCCCTCCTACCTGTTCAGCTCTACACTCCCTCCTACCTGTACAGGTCTACACTCCCTCCTACCTGTACAGGTCTACACTCCCTCCTACCTGTACAGGTCTACACTCCCTCCTACCTGTACAGGTCTACACTCCCTCCTACCTGTTCAGGTCTACGCTCCCTCCGACCTGGACTCTCTGATTCAGGTCTACACTCCCTCCTACCTGTTCAGGTCTACACTCCCTCCTACCTGTTCAGCTCTACACTCCCTCCTACCTGGACTCTCTGATCCAGGTCTACACTCCCTCCTACCTGTACAGGTCTACACTCCCTCCTACCTGTTCAGCTCTACACTCCCTCCTACCTGTTCAGGTCTACACTCCCTCCTGCCTGGACTCTCTGATCCAGGTCTACACTCCCTCCTACCTGTTCAGGTCTACGCTCCCTCCTACCTGGACTCTCTGATCCAGGTCTACACTCCCTCCTACCTGTACAGGTCTACACTCCCTCCTACCTGTTCAGCTCTACACTCCCTCCTACCTGTTCAGGTCTACACTCCCTCCTACCTGTTCAGGTCTACACTCCCTCCTACCTGTTCAGGTCTACACTCCCTCCTACCTGTACAGGTCTACACTCCCTCCTACCTGTTCCGGTCTACAGTCCCTCCTACCTGTTCAGGTCTATGCTCCCTCCTACCTGGACTCTCTGATCCAGGTCTACACTCCCTCCTACCTGTTCAGGTCTACACTCCCTCCTACCTGTTCAGGTCTACACTCCTTTCCTACCTGGACTCTCTGATCCAGGTCTACACTCCCTCCTACCTGTTCAGGTCTACACTCCCGCATACCTGTTCAGGTCTATGCTCCCTCCTACCTGGACTCTCTGATCCAGGTCTACACTCCCTCCTACCTGTACAGGTCTACACTCCCTCCTACCTGTTCAGCTCTACACTCCCTCCTACCTGTTCCGGTCTACAGTCCCTCCTACCTGTTCAGGTCTATGCTCCCTCCTACCTGGACTCTCTGATCCAGGTCTACACTCCCTCCTACCTGTACAGGTCTACACTCCCTCCTACCTGTACAGGTCTACACTCCCTCCTACCTGTTCAGGTCTACACTCCCTCCTACCTGTACAGGTCTACACTCCCTCCTACCTGTTCAGGTCTACACTCCCTCATACCTGTTCAGGTCCATGCTCCCTCCTACCTGGACTCTCTGATCCAGGTCTACACTCCCTCCTACCTGTACAGGTCTACACTCCCTCCTACCTGTTCAGGTCTACACTCCCTCCTACCTGGACTCTCTGATCCAGGTCTACACTCCCTCCTACCTGTACAGGTCTACACTCCCTCCTACCTGTTCAGGTCTACACTCCCTCCTACCTGGACTCTCTGATCCAGGTCTACACTCCCTCCTACCTGTACAGGTCTACACTCCCTCCTACCTGTTCAGGTCTACACTCCCTCCTACCTGTACAGGTCTACACTCCCTCCTGCCTGGACTCTCTGATCCAGGTCTACACTCCCTCATGACTGTTCAGGTCTACGCTCCCTCCGACCTGGACTCTCTGATTAAGGTCTACACTCCCTCCTACCTGTACAGGTCTACACTCCCTCCTACCTGTACAGGTCTACACTCCCTCTTACCTGTTCAGGTCTACACTCCCTCCTACCTGTTCAGCTCTACACTCCCTCCTACCTGTTCAGGTCTATGCTCCCTCCTACCTGGATTCTCTGATCCAGGTCTACACTCCTCCCTCCTATTTGGACTCTTTGATCCAGGTCTTTGCTCGGCCAACACAAGGCCCTGATCCAACCACCACAACAGGGCCCAAGGTGGACGCTGGACTCTCCTCCTCTGTGGTTCCCTGGTGGTGGAACAGGTTTCAAGACTCTGTTGGGTCTGCAGAGTCCCTCTCAGCCTTTAAGACCAGACTGAAGGCCCAGCTCTTCACTGAACACCTCCTGTTCCCTCCTCGCTGCCTGTAGCTCCACGGTCCTGTCACACCTGGACTGGTTCTGTCCACTGGTCCAGGTGTTTCTCCTCATAGATCCCTGCTGGTGTTCTGTCTGCTCTCAGATGGACGTTGCTTTGGATCAAAGTGTCGCAATTAAATTGCAGAATTGTAGTTTTAATTTTAATTACAGTTTAATTTTCATTTGGCTTTACAGCTGCAGAATAACTGATTTTCCTCACAGGCGAGTTTTCAGTCTGAAAGTTTAAAATGTGAGGATTCTTTTCTGTTTTTATATTTTCGGATCTGTTTTTAAAGGTGTTAGATTTTGGTTCAGGGGATAAATTTGATGAGTGAATCCATGAAACAGCAGAACAACACTGGGAAGAAGTCAGAGCAGGTTTAACTAATGTTCCATAAAGAGGATGAAGAGGAGTTCACTGCTCACCGATGTTCTGTTTCCATGTGTCTTTATGTTCGAACATGACCTCAGACTGTGTTTTTGTGTCTGCAAACGTCTTTAAACTCTTCCTGAAAATCAGTGGCTGCTTTGACTTTTGTCCTGAAGCACAAAGACTCAGGAAGGACGAACTGATCATCACAAACTCTCAGAGAAACAAAGGTTCTTCCATGGTTCTTCCAAAAAAGTCTGTGCTTCTTCAAACCTCCGTCACAAACTGAAGAGCCTCTTTATTTACACTGTAAATAAAAAATAGAAAAAAACACCTGACAGCAAATGACCCTAAGCCTAATCATGTAGAATACTGTAAAAACAATGAAAATACCTGCAAATATCTGTAAAAAAAAATCCCATTTTAGCTGATTTAAATACAGTAAACATTGTAGAAGAACAAGTTACCTTTTATCAGAAGTTAAGTTTTTCATGTGGACATTATTTACATTTTATTTTACAGTCAACATGTAAACTAAAACTTTTCTCCAGTTTTTAATTAGAAATGATCTGTAATTTAAATAAACAGGGATCATCTGTGAAATAATAGTAAATTGTTGAGAAAAACTACAGTTAAAACGGTTCACAGTGTTTGTTTTTACAGTGCAGCTGAGTCCACTAAAGTGAAGGTTCTCCAGGGTTGGGGTAACCCTACAGAAGAACCGCACTGGGTTCCACAAGGAACCTTTGTTTCTGAGTGCAGCGTTTCTGTGCGTCACAAAAGTTCCTCCCAGGACGCTCGTTTCATTAGACCCTGATTTCCTCTTTGTGTTGTGGCCACAGAAAGACAGACACTGACTTTATTCTATTTACGAAACAGAAACACATGAGGTGTTCCTGCTGAAGCTGCTCTTCACCATTTATTCGAATTAGAATCAGTGAAGTTTGATGTTTTCTGTCTCTGCTGCTGAACGTCGACCTTCGTCTGTTTTATCTGTTATTTTCTCAGACACCAGACTCAGATTTGACCTGCCCTGTTTAGTTCCTCATGTTTCTCTGAGCTGCTGCTGATTCGGTTCCTGAACTCAGACTTTAATGTGTTTAAAGGAACGTATGATGCTTTTATTTCTGAAACCCAGTTAAATGTTTGACAGCATTTATCTGCTAGATCAAATTAAAATCTGTTTTCTGCTCTTTGTTTGATCTGCACTCTAAAAAATATCCTTTTATGTGTTGACGGTAAAACTAAAAGTAAATGTCTGTATTGTTTTACAAATAGTAACTCGTTCTTTTACAGTGGTGTCTAAGCCTAACTGAAATCAGCAAAAAAACATTATTAATAGACATTCTGTTATCTGAAAGATGAATTATGTACACTACAGGCTAACAGGATTAATTAACGTGGACTTCAGTCTGTGAACTTTAGGGGTTCCACAGAGCAGCAGTTTAACCTCCTTTTATTCTCTATAGTTCACATGTGGCTCAGTTCTGACCTTTAAATGCTTCGATCACATGAACAAAACAAACAGTGATGAACATGCTCATCTGAATCATCTAATTAGATCTCAGATCCTCAGAAGCTTCAGCTCTGATCTGAGAGAAACTTTAAAAGCACAAAATATGGATATCAGTGAAACTGTGAAGTGGCCAAATGCTTCTTATTGAAGTGTTCTGTATGAGTGGTTCAGTGTTGCTGCAGCTACATGTGGTCCAGACAGCATCACTGGTTCACTGCTGATGATCAGGTTTATTATAATTCACCTAGGGCAGGACCAGATTATTGATCTGCCTGTCCATTAGTACAGATTCTGAACCCACATGATGAGAAACATCAGAGACAGGTTTTATCTTTAGTAGTTCATAATAATAGTTTTATGAGTTCTTTAATAGATGTTGTTGCTCAAACAGCCTCAAATGTCAGTGTGAGAACAAACCTGCTGAGAGCAGGTCGATTCTAGCAGTACTCATCTCAGAGAGTATTTAATATTCAGTCTGAATCTAACCCTTCCCTGTCTAACCTTAACCCTAACCCCTGTCCTGTAATACTTTAAATCCCCTTATACGTGTCCCTCTTTGTCCTTTTCCTCCTCTCCACGTCCTTTTTTATTTTCTTTTTAATTAGTTATTGTTTTCAGATTTTTTTTTTCTTTTTTATCATCACTAGGGAAATATGGCACAAGATTAAAAGCAGCCCCGGTGCCCGTGCACACCCCAACACCCTGTAGGATGTTGTTGTACAGACAACAGGAAGGCCATCTCCCTCATAGAGACCTACTCATGTGACCTGGTGGGGCTCAGCTCCCAGGTGAAGTCCCACTTTGACCAGGGGCAGGAAGACAATTAGGACCTGGAAAGTTTTAGAATAATATTGGCCTACAGAAAAAATAAAAACCAAAAGGACCTTTTGGTCTATTCCGGCTTGGCTTAGAGTAAAAACAATTTGCAGAATTTCAATAAATATTTTTAAAACCAAAATTCATAGAAAGCTACACCACATGGTCAGGTGGTCCAGTATGGCAGGAAATAGAACTGAAAACAGCCAGTGTGGTGTATGCAGTAAAATGCAAAAATATAGTAGAATCTGTGGGGGAAACAAGAAGTCCTCTCATTGAAAGATTAAAGCAACATCTGCACCACATTCTCAAGTGGGTCACGTTTCATCAGCGTCATCAGTGGTTAGAAGCAGAAACATCTGACTGGAGCTTCTCAGAGTGTTACTGTATGACTGTCATCAATATAGGGCGGCTGTGATAGGCTGGCGACCTGTCCAGGTGGCCCCTGCCTTCACCCTGAGTCGACTGGGATAGACTCCGGTCCCCCCGCAACTCTACAGAGGATTAAACAGTGTATAGATAAAGGATAGATAGATGGAATATAGGGCGGCTGTGGCTCAGGTGGTAGAGCAGGTTGTCCACTGATCCCAAGGTTGGTGGTTCGATCCCCGGCCCCTCCACATGCCGAAGTGTCCTTGGGCAAGACACTGAACCTGAAGTTGCTACCAATGGTAGATTAGTGCCTTGCATGGCAGCTCTGTCACCATTGGTGAGTGATTGTGTGTGTGAATGGGTGAATGCAAAACACACTGTAAAGTGCTTTGGAACCACTAAAGTAGGAAAAAGCACTACATAAGTTCAGAGCATTCACCATTTACCAGTATGTTTGCTGTTGCTCTGGACAGATTGCGTTGCTTTGATGGATGAGTCAGGGTTAGGGTCTCTGCTTGCTGATTGCTGCATTGTTCCGTCTGTATATCTCGTTTTTTCAGGAGGCCTTGTGGTGCTGTTGTGTTTCTCGACTGTTCTGTTGATCTCCTCCATCCTGGTTTGAGTTTCCAAAACACAACTAAAGTGTTAAAGTTAATGGAGCAGCTCGAGCATCATGTGAAAGTCAGCGTTAATTTAAACCAGGATTTTTGGTCTTTTCAGTGTTGGTAAATTTAGATAAAAACAACACAGAAAACACAGAACATCTTTACTTTGGTCAAAATAATTATTTTATGATTTGAAAATCTGAAACACTTTACACGTTTGTCCTTCCATTGAAAAACTTTATTATATTTTTAAATATGAAACTGTCATAACTAAAACAAAGGCAACCAGCAGGAATGGGAAGAGACAGGTGAGGAGAAGGGAGAGGGTCTGAGACCTCGCCTGCCCAGGTGGAAACATCAGTGAACATGTGAACCAACCAGACTCCAACTCTTTGCTGCAGGCGTGCACGTGCAGATAATGTGCAGCAGTAGAAACTGATCAGCTGCAGTGATTCTCCAGCAGCTAGTTTTATTGAGCCCTTTTCAGCAGATTAACGAAATGTCGAATGTCTGTCTGGTTGATTCCTCCGTGACTCTACAACTACTGGTTTTAGTTTTGTTCTAAACTGTTTCAACATCTGTGGCTTTAAATGAAGCTGAGCTGCTGGCCCCGCCCTCTTCAGGAAGAAGACTCTCCCTGGCCAACAGGTTACTCATTGTTTAGACATTTTAGAATTTAGCAGAAGCAGCTGTAGAAAGTAAATAGTCCACCTAGTGGACTGTGAGGCAGCTGCTCTCATTCTGATTGGTTCACCTGGAAGCCGTGAGGGGGCGGGGCTATACAGAGCTGGAATACTATTGGCTAATTAGCTGTGAGGAGCACATAGTTCAGACTCTAACTGGTTTGTAAAGCTACAGGCTAACTAGCTGTGGGGGGCTGAGTAATGAGTGCTTACACTGTCACAGCCTTTAAATTTTACAACTCCATGCTTAAGACAAAACACTTTAACAAGGATTTTTAAATTCTGGAACTTTTAAGTTTCTTCGTGCCTCTTCACCACATCTCACACTCTGTTGCATGTGGAGATGAACATACATATTTACATGTTACATAATAACCGTCATAAAGTGTTCAGGTGCTCACCTTAACCATCCACCCTATCACTGCAACACACCTGAAAAAACTTACAGCTGCTACAAAATCTACAGGTGAACGTGCAGCAGCATGTGAATTTGAAGTGCTCCATGATGTCAACATGAATCACATGAACCTCTTTACGAGCCACTCCCCCTGCTGGACACTCAGTGGTACAGCAGTCACCTTTACTTCTTTCATGTGGCTAGAAGCATGTGAACAGCTGCAGTCTCAGAGCTGCAACCACATCACATATGAAGGCAGCGTCCACATACTTTTGGCCATAAAACGTTTGAAAGTGAAAGCAGATTTGTGTCCGTGTGTCGACAGTTTTTATTCAGGACTGTTTACAGCAGAAACAGAAAGTGGAAACAGCTCTGATGGTGGAGAGACGCCAGGACAGAGGGAGGCTCAACTGCTCAGGCTGGAGAACATCTCCGTCAGGGTCTTCTGTTTCTGACCTCTGCAGGACGAGGTCGAGGTCTTCCGAGAAGCGCTGGAGCTGCCAGCGGCCTCCTCCCTCCTGGAGACTTTGCTGGAGGACAAGGAGGTCTTCAGAGTCTTGGTACCGGAGCTGCCGGCGGCCTCAACCCCATTCAGAATCTTGGTACCGGAGCTGTCCGCGGCCTCCTCCCTCATCTCTCGCCGTTGCCGGAGCAGATGGGCGTTGGCGGACCCTTTGCGTCTGTCAATGGCCTTCTGTCTCTCCTCTTTGTCCAGCTCCTTCTGCAGCAGCAGAGCCAGCCTCCGGTCCTCCTCTTCCTGCCGCCATCGGACCTGAAGCTCTGCCTCCCGCTCGGCGGCGCCCTGCAGTACAAGCCCCGCCTCCAGAAAGGACGGGTGGCACCTTCGTTTGGCGATGTCATTCTCCTCTTCTGTGGTGTCCAGCTCGGAGTTCTTCCTCTTGGCCAATGAGGGTCCTCCCAGTGTGAGCAGGTGATCCTCCTCCTCCTCCTGTGGGGGGTGGAGCTCTGTCTGAGGTCCATAAGAGTCCAGGTGAGGTGCCGGATGCTCGGCCTGCCGCTCGGCCTCAGAGACCAGGATGTTCTCCTGAAACAGGAAGTGAAACACGTGAGGTCGCGCTCAGAGTTTCTGCTGAGTCTACAAGACGTTCAGACTGACCTTATTGGACTGAAAGCTGCAGGTGGGCGGGGCCCGAGGACACAGGAACCTGAAACAAACAAACAGGTAAATATAAACAAACAGAATCACAACATTAGCAGAACATTTATAGATTTCACTTTTCAACCAGCAGTCAGATCAACAACAAATCAGGAAGCAACTCAGAGCAGACATTCAAGACCTGATATTAGTGTGAACGTATTTCAAACGTTTATTTAACACATTAGCAACACGTCAGCAGCACTCGACTCACCGCTCGATCTGTCCGACTTCCTTCTTCTTCTGGGCCGGAGTCACAACAACAGGACGAATGTTCTGCTGAGAGACGGCAGGAGAGTTCTGCAGGAGGACAAACCGAAGAGGAGTTTAAAAACGAAGGATAAAAGTGTGTAATGAGCCGAACACTGAGTCAAGGTCACCAGAAGCAGAGAAATGTAATATTAAGTGAAATAAATGGTCCACTCTGTGAATCTGCATCACCTGACCGACACACCTGTACACCTGAGTGTTGTCAGTAAGACATTTCGGTTTTGATTCTTAATACAGTTAAAAGAGTTTCAACAGAATGTTGTAGGCTTCAGTCTGGTCACTGGGGAGATTAACAAGTTGATTTAAAGCTGGATTTACAGGATGAACTGAGAGCTCATAATTATGTGTTCATATGTTTTACTGATCAATGCAGTTGATTACTGATAACTGACAGGTGCACATTAGAGCTGTTAAACTTCAAATAAACAGAATAGTCAACGTTCTAATCAGCCGCAGTGGCAGCAGTGTGAACGGACCAAACATAAAACATATTTATGTGATTTCTGCATCACCAGCTCAATAAATGGTTACCTCCACAGTATCTGTTACCATGGTGATCAGGCTGTGCAGCATCAGTTACCATGGTGATGTAGCAGGTTGATGCTATTGATTGATGATTTTCAGCTCAACATACCTGCTGACACAGTAATGTTGCTTCGTAGTTCAGCCCTCAGCTGGTTACAGACAGCAGGTAAGTAACCAGCTGCTAACAAGATTCAAGATTCAAAGGTTTACTGTCATGTGCACAGTAAAGAAACACGTTTCCCTGCACAATGAAATTCTTACTTTGCTGTCCACCCAGAAAACCAGTAACAAGTATAAAAATAGTATATACAAATAAAATAAAATAGAAATAAAAATAATGTAAATATGAACTGCAAAGTGTATTTAGTGAAAACAAGCTGGTTAGTCACACCGCTGTCAGTTAGCAGCGAGTTAGTTACTCTGCTATCTATAACCAGCTGGTTACTGAGCATCAGTGTAACTAACCAGCTGGTTACTGAGCAGCCTGGCCAGCCTCTCGTCCTCCTGCCTCTTCCTGGCCTCCTCCTGCAGCTGCAACTCCTCCTCCTCCAGCAGCCTCTGGATCAGCTCCTCGCTGGCTCTCCTCTGCTGCTCCTCCAGAACTCGCTTCTCCTCCGTCAGCTGGAAACAAACACACCTTTATTCAACAGAACCAGGACTTCAGGGCAGGGTCATGATGCATCAGTTATTTTTGATAACATCTAAACAGGATTAGACTGGTGGCTGTATGGATCACACTGTAACAGTTAACACAATAGCACTATAACAGCTACAACTAGCAGAGCTCTTGGAAGGGGAATAACCCAGCACCTGAACCATTCATCTGTTGGTGTCAGTGCAGCTGGAACTGATTCCGCTAAAGGTGCTAGGCTAATGCTAACACTGAGAGGTTAGCTGTGCCTGTTAGCCTGCAGCTAATACTATCTGGAGCACTGTAACATGTTTCTAAAGTCAGATTAAGTTTAATTCTCTGTTCTAACTGTCAGACAGAAAAACAACCTGCAAAAATTGAACAAGAAGCTCAAACATCAGCACCAATCAGGACATCAGCTGCTTTCACAGAAGCCGTATCCCAGTTCAGAGGCTGCAGCTTCGTGTCCTTCAAAGGATGGGTCCTGCATCTGAGCGTTTGTTAAATGAGACGGTCTAGCCTATGACGGACTTCCTGCTTGCGTTGTCACGTCCCATAGCGGCGGCCCTGTTGCCTAGCAACCCTGTCAAATTTTTATCACAAGGATCAGGATGAGACGACTATGTTGTAATTTTACCTGATTTTTTGACTGAATTTAATCCTGAAACTGTGATTTTTGTTGTTAATATGCTTTATATCCTTGAAGACTTGAGGGTCTTGTTCTGTCCGGTGGTTCGGGACTAAACTGTCTGAGAAACAAGAAGCGTCCACAGCTGGTTTAAATCTGTTGACATCCACTGATATGAACTTCAGATATTATAAACCTCCACAGTCTCTGGGCTGAATGTTTCTGATGAGGATCACTAAATACCTGCTGTCTGAACAGAAACCAGATATAATGTATGTTAAACATGTTATCAGATAACTTGGTGGAGCTAAACTAAGAACAGTGAGGAGAGTCATGTTTTCACTGGTCTACAGAGAATCACCACCAACAGAAGCTCCAGCAGCATTTATATCCATTCTACTCCATTTAGTAATTAAAATAAGGATTAAATACGTGAACACTGGTGAATGAAGGAGTCGTCTGTGTGGTGGAATAGAACTGAAACACTGAAGCTGAACAACTGGAGAGTAAACGTTATAAACTGCAGCGGCTCACATCCATAACGTCACGTTACTAAATGGATTCTTTAAAACTAATTTAATGTTTTTAACTTTTATACCATCAGCTACTGGAGTGAGCTGTAACACAGTACTTATATTTAAAACTAGAATCCTCCACCGCTGATGAATCCATCTTCTCCGTCAGCAGTTAAAACTCCAGCGGTTGATCGAACAGTCACTGGACCGCAATGAATCTTGGGATATTTGAGGCTATGAAGGATGCATTGATGCATCTTTCAAATCCGTGGAAAAGAAGGACACATTTGTCGGCCCCATTTGAAGGAGTCTTGAAGTTAAAATGAAATGGGACAGCCTTCGTCGCACCGCTGTGACATATGCGGCCGAATAATGCAGCCTAGAAGGATGCAGCCTCTGGACTGAGACACAGCCAGAGGCTAATGCTATGTTAGCGGTTAGCAGCTAAGTTAGAAGTCAGCCACAAATTACACAGAGTCTGAAATAAATAACTAATAAAGCTTTAAGATCTGGACCTTAGAAGGAAGTAAAAATGGAAGAACAGCAGATAGAACTGCAGGAGACAAACTGGTATTGATCTCTATCAACTGATTGATCAGTAAACGGCATCTTAGCATCACTCTGATGTCATCACTTCTATTTCTATCGTATATACACTATATTACCAAAAGTATTTGCTCACCCATCCAAATGATCAGAATCAGGTGTCCTAATCACTTGGCCTGGCCACAGGTCTATAAAATCAAGCACCGAGGCTCAGTTTGTAGCAGGATGCTGGGATGCAAATCTGTAATAACTTTCTTAGTCAATACTCTGCAGAATAATCAATTACTAATCAATAACACAAACTGATTACAGTGGACATCTGTCCTGTGTTAATGTTGCTGTTTTAGTGCATCAACTCATGATTAGTTCCTCAGTCAGCTCTGTTCACTGTCTGAGTGACGCCTCCTCTGGTCTCTACAGTATTAAACAGTAAGAGGCTCCACCTGGTGGAACAACCAGGAACTACGGCTGATCTACAATAACTGAAGTGTGCTTTATTGAGAAGAACTGTATCAGCAGATGCCAAATATTAGGTGACTCAGACTACAACCAATAGCCTTTATCAGAGCATCACCAATCCTATGTGATGTCCCCATCTTACCCCAACGTACACCATCTTACACCAACGTACGCCAACTTACCCCAACGTACGCCATCTTACCCCAACGTACGCCATCTTACCCCAACGTACGCCATCTTACCCCAACGTACGCCATCTTACCCCAACGTACGCCATCTTACACCAACATACGCCATCTTACCCCAACTTACGCCATCTTACACCAACGTACGCCAACTTACCCCAACGTACGCCATCTTACCCCAACGTACGCCATCTTACACCAACATACACCATCTTACCCCAACTTACGCCATCTTACACCAACTTACGCCATCTTACCCCAACGTACGCCAACTTACCCCAACGTACGCCAACTTACCCCAACGTACGCCAACTTACCCCAACGTACGCCAACGTACGCCAACGTACGCCATCTTACACCAACGTACGCCATCTTACCCCAACGTACGCCATCTTACACCAACATACACCATCTTACCCCAACTTACGCCATCTTACACCAACTTACGCCATCTTACCCCAACGTACGCCAACTTACCCCAACGTACGCCAACTTACCCCAACGTACGCCAACTTACCCCAACGTACGCCAACGTACGCCAACGTACGCCATCTTACACCAACGTACGCCATCTTACCCCATCACCCCCAACGTCCATCTGAAAGGAAAACTTACTTTGGTGATCTGGTCCTCATATTCCTGCCGCAGCTCTCCAGGTTCACTGAGTCTATGAAAACACACTGACACTGCACGCACATACAAGCGTGCACACACACACACACACACACCAGGTAAAAACTCTACAGCAGTTGTGATTTTTTCTTCTGCTGACAGAAACTTGATTGTTCAGGGTTTCCCCCAGAAAACTTGCTAAGCCCGGTGGTAGAGAAGCCCACCGGCCGCCCACCCTGTTTTTGTAAAAAACAAAAACGTTAAAAGTTGACAGGAATTTTGAAATTATGACTATTATGTGTTATTATAAGCCATTTATTAACAATACTTAAACGTAGAGTCTCATAAAAAGGCACAATCTTGAAATATGGTTTTAACAAACACAAAAAAATGCAATTAAATTAAATAACATCAATTGTTTTCACTTAAGTTAAATCCTAGTGAATCTGAAAACAAGCTGTTGCTGGTCACATTTAAAAGTAAAATCAATTAACATAAATAAAAAAGTGTAAACATGACCAAGGGGTAAAACCAGGGAACTCAGAGGCTGAACAGGTCTGCTGTGCTGTGTGACCTGTTCATGGTTCAGGTTGGATCAGTGCATCAATCCGTCTGGGTTTACCATACTGGGTCTGGTAGAGCCATCCGCTAAATTTAGGGTCAGCTAACCATTTTGGATTAAATCTGCTAGTTGGATGTTAACCATCGCGGCTCGCAGAAGGCTGCTCTGACGACGTGCTAACATCCGTGCTAACTCCACTGGCTCTGCCTCATCATGGAGCCGCGGCTTTATAAGCCTTGTGGGCCGCCAGGCTTATAAAGCACTGGGGGAAACCCTGTTGTTTCTGGTGGTGGTACTGCAGAGCGACACACGGCAGAACACAAATATGAATACTGAAGTCTGGATTCCTGACAGGAGCATGACTCCAGATCAGACTAATTTTCGAATCAATCAGCTGATCAGTGTGGATCAGTTGATCTGGTCCATGCTGCTCCCTGACCTTCAGCCTGACCTTCAGCCTGCTCGGAGTATTATGGGATGTCCGTGTACCTGGGCGGTCATCGTCCACGGCGTCCTGCCCGCTGAGGCGCCGCTGACACTGCAGAGGAAAGCGGGTCTGGATCCGCTGCCACAGCTCCTGGTTCACCAGAGAGTTGGTTCTGCTGTTCAGCCGAGCCCACGTGGAGACTCTTTTCCTGCAGAGAGGGCAGCACAGCGTGGCCTTATCCACCGACTCCAGGAAGCAGGCCTGCCGCACAGACACACAACAACACACTTACTCACAACTAAACGCAGCACAGACCGACTGTCACAACAATGTGGCCTGTTTACACTGTGTGCGTTACCTGACAGGTGTCTGTTACCTGACAGTTGTGTGTTATGTGACAGGCGTGTTACCTGACAGGTCTGTGTTGTCTGACATGTGTTTTACCTGACAGGTGCGCGTTACCTTGCAGAAGGTGTGTGAACAGGGCAGGGTAACCGGCTCCATGAAGATCTCCAGACAGACGGGACAGAGACAGTCGTCCCGAGTAAGGGTCTCCATCGTCCTCCTGCTGAGTGCAAACACTGTGAGTCTGTGTACAATTACTGTGAATCTATGTACAGTCACTGTGAGTCTGTGTACAATTACTGTGAACCTGTGTACAAATACAGAGTCTGTGTACAGTTATTGTGAGTGTGTGTACAGTTACTGTGAATCTATGTACAGTTACTGTGAGTGTACTGTCTGTACCTGGACACACCTGAGCTCCGCTCCACCTGGACGTTTGTAGCTTTAGTGGATGCTAACGTTAGCTTTGTGGCTAACCTTAGAGCTAATCATAGCAGTTTGTTGGTGTTGTTAGCAGCTAACTGTTAGCAGCTAACAGTTAACAGGTAAAAACACAGAGCTAACTGCTAAAAGCTAAGAGTTAAAGGGTAGAAACACACAGCAGGCAGCTAACTGCTAACCGTTAACGATGAGAACATCCGGTCAGTTCACACAGACACAACGGAGCCTTAAATTCACGGCGCCAGCACCGGAGAATCACTACTTTACCTGAGGAACTAACCGGGTTAACGGAGACTGACGTGTTAGCACTGAATACCCGCCTCAAAACATTGTTGGCACAATGCGCATGCGCATGCTCCTGAATTCTTAATCTTGCTTGTCAGCAGCTGTTCAGGTTCACTAGCGCCACCTTGAGCCCCGGAGTCCGTCGATCCAGTCTTTATCGAGTCAGTCAGGTACCAGTTTACCCGAGTGACTCAGGTATAAAGGTGCAGGTCGTATCAAGTCCAGTGTCTGTTTTAACGGAGGTTTATCACTGAAATCAGCAGTCGTACAGAAAACTCTGATTTTCAGTAACTAAAGGATTTTACCAAACAAACACATGAGTAAACACTGACAGGCTCTTTATTAAACCTCCAGCTGTTCTGGTTTCTCTTCTTCATACATCAGAAACCTGCTGTCTGCTGTGTGCACATCGTCGGGTTGGGGTTGGTGAAGTCCAGCTGTAAGTTACATATTCATCACCATCCAGGATTTAGAGAGCTGTCGCTGTAACTCTGGACAAAAAACAGATCAACCAGCCATTATTCCGCTTTCTGACAGTTTCAGCAGGACTGAAAGCAGTGAGACGTCTCTGAACTCGACGTCCATCAGAAGATTTCAGCTACGTTTGTTGTTCTCAGGAAGTTTCAGCTGTTCAAAAGTTTACAGTCGACAGCTCAGAAGAACAGAAGCAGAACAACTGACACCGTTTCACATCAGTTTCTGTTTTTCTAACATGTTTACAATCCAAAAACAAGCTTTAAAAGGAGGAGAACACATAAAACAAATAGTCTGTCATTAGCATGACACGTGTAAAGTGCTGGGCGGATGAATACACTGTTTGTCAAGAAATAGTTCCCCAAAAACTACAAACTGATGTTTAGTTTTGTGTAAAAATAATAAACAACATAAAATATGTTCATACATGAGCTTAATCACTAACGCCTGAGATTATTAACAGAACCTGGAATATGACATTTATAAAGTCTCTCTGACACTCTGTCCCAGAGTCAGCACTTAGCTTAGCAGGAAGACTGGAAACAGGTGAGACGGCTACCCTGCTGGCCCAAAGCGACCGTGATGAAGGTGTTACTGATCATCAAGGTGTTAGTACTTCAGGTGTCACTGGTTGGAGAAGTCGTCTGTCCAGGGGAACACGTCTCTCTGTTTTTTGCGTTTGCCGCCGGACTCCAGCGAGGTCTGAGCGGCGTCTCCGCAGCGATGTTTCTTGAGCTGCCGGGAGTCGGAGAAGCCCAGCTGGCAGCGTTCGCAGGAGTACAGCTTGATGCCGGTGTGGATCTGCATGTGGGACTTGAGCTGGTTGGACTGCCTGAACTTGCGGCTGCACACGGCGCATTGGTAGGGCTTCTCTCCGGTGTGCACCAGCAGGTGGCGGTGGTAGTTCTGCGGCGTCCTGAACTCCTTGCCGCACTGCTCGCAGCGGTGAGGCTTGACTCCGGTGTGCAACAGCTCATGCTGCTTTAGCTGCGACGCCAGCAGGAAGCCTTTTTGGCAGATGCTGCAGACATGCGGCCGGTCTCCGCTGTGCTGCCTCAGGTGGTACAGATACAGGTGTCGCAGGTGGAAGGCCTTCCCACAGGTGTCGCAGGTGAACTCTTTGTTCTGGGCGTGACTCTTCTCATGCGTCCTCAGCGTGCTGCTGCTGCTGAAACTCTTCAGGCAGGTTTTACAGCCAAACGGTTTGACGCCCGTCGATCTGCGTCGGCCCGTCTCACGGGACTTCCCTCGATCCAAACCGCTGTGAACCAGCTGCAGGTGTTTCTGCAGCTGACAGTTGTAGAAGAACGTCTTACCACACAGGTCGCACATGAACGGCTTCTCCACGCCATGAACCAGCATGTGGGTCTTCAGAGCCCAGGTACCGGTGAAGCCCTCCCCACACTTATCACACCTGAGAAACACAGGTGAGGAGTCAACGTGAGGTTAAAGAAGACATGTCAGAGACCTGCATCTGTCTAATTGAGCCTACTGATAGCTGGTTACCTGAACGGTTTCTCCCCGTTGTGCAGCCTCAGGTGTCTCTGGAAGTTGTACTTCAGGCCGAAGCTCAGTCCACAGGTCTGGCACATGAAGGGCTTTTCTCCGGAGTGAACCACTCGGTGCTGCAGCAGCCCCATCTTGCACTTGAAGGCCTTGTCGCACTCGCTGCACTTGTAGGGCCGCTCCTCCGAGTGCGACCTCTTGTGGACGCGCAGGTTGCTGGCGGTGGAGAAGCTCTTGCCGCAGGTCTGGCAGGTGTACGGCCGAGCGCCGGTGTGGACGGTCTGGTGCTCTCGGAGGCTCTTCTTTCTGGTGAAGCTCTTCCCACAGACGTCGCACATGAAGGGCTTGACTTTGGCGTGCGACACCTCGTGGTACCTGAGGGCGCTGGTGGAAGTGAAGGTACGGTCGCAGGCGTGGCACTTCAGCGGCGACTTCTCCAGCCGGTGGGACGCCTGGTGGACTCGCAGCTGGCGCAGCAGCCTGAACTTCCTGTCGCATTGGTCGCAGCACAGCAGGTTGTCAGGGTCGTTCTCCTGCGCCTCCCTCAGCTGGTGGGTCAGCTGGTGTTTGTGCAGCGTCTGCGCCCGGTAGAAGCCTTTATCGCAGGAGCTGCAGGGGAAAGGCTTCAGGTGGCAGGAAACGTGCTTCATGAGCTGGTGCTTCTGATGGAAACCTTTGTTGCAGAGCTCACAGAAGAACCTCTTCTCTTTGTAGAGCTCCCTCCTCCTCCTCCTCTCCTGCTCCTTCTGCTCCTCCTCACTCAGAGCTGCACATATTCAAACACGTTAGCATCTACATAAACAGAATGTAAAGACAAAAACATGTACAGATATGAAGGAGACATCAGGGCTGCATGATACTGGTTAAAACTGACACTGGGGTATGTACTTTTTCTCATATATACTGAATAATGCAGGTTTTTACAGCAGAAGACCTGAATAATTTGATCAACAATAAACCACTGCAGTACAACTGAGTTTGTAGAAAAGTGAAATATTTTACAAAGAATGAACTGAAAGAATCAGTCTGACCCTTCCTGATGTGGTGGACCTCTGGGTTTTATCCTCAGACCCATTCAGGTCTTTGTGCTGCTGATTTAAATGATCCGACTAATAAACTGCAGACAGAGAAGCTGTTTCCATTCAGCCTCATTCTGTCTGTAGTGAAATATTTTTAGACAACTGACAGAGATGCAGAGCTATGGACAAACTGATAAAACATTGTAAAATCAGAATTACTCAGTGATTTTAAACACTTCACATTCACATTTAATCATTCAGAGCTCAGCTTCACTTCCTGTTCAGCTCCACTTCCTGTTCAGATTCACTTCCTGTTCAGATTCACTTCCTGTTCAGATTCACTTCCTGTTCAGCTTCACTTCCTGTTCAGATCCACTTCCTGCTAATGTTCCAATCTGCTTCAGAACCAGACTGAGAATAATCAGCAGCTGAACTCAGAGAATCTCCAGGAGGCTGAACAGAAATTAAACTGAACCAGAACTCAGGACATCTGCTGATCTACAGACACTACAGTTTACAGATGTTCCCTGAACGCCTCACAGTCACCAGTAGACGCTGCAGTTTACGGATGTTCCCTAAACGACAGTTTCATTTATTATTAATGTTTCCACCAACAGACACACCTGTCTCACCTGTTCGGCTCTCAGGAACCTTTTGATCTTCATGTTTCTCTTCCTCAGTCTCCATCTTCGTCTCTGCTGCCTGGAAAACACAGCGAGACCCTGTGAGAGTGCCGCTTCACTGATCGATTACAGCTTCACTGATCAGTAACCAATGATGCCGATGTGAGCGGAAACTCTCAGCAGCTTGACAACGATCAGAGTTGAACAGCGAAAAACAATTTTTCTCCAGAAAACGGGGTGAAATCAGAAAACAGCTGCAAGAATGAAGCTCCTGAAAAAAACAGGATCTGCTGAAACACCTACTGCAGCTTCCTCAGGTGTGGCCGTGTCAGCACCTGGAATCTCAGCGACTGGCAGAGCCACAGGAGGTGACGTGATGTCACAGGGCGGGGTGGCGTCCGGTGACGGTTCAGGATCTGTTGTTTCTAAAACCACCTCAGTTTGGACGTCTGCTGTCTCCTGCACCTGGGGGGGTGGGCTGTTCTGACCTGTGATTGGTGCGTGGAGCGGCGAGCTGATGATGGTGATGGGGACCTGAGGACCGCCGTTAGAGCTGTGGATGCTCATAGTCAGAGCGGCTGGACGTCTGTCCGGACACGAGGATCCATCTGCACGAGTCAGAAACATAAAACCTGGTTTATTCAGGCTCTGAAACACAACAAGTGGACTTCTGTAAGTTGATGCACTTTCAACATGTGTTTGGATGAATGTAATTTCCTGGTTTGGGACAATAATAAATGCAGGAGTGACTCTGAGACGTTCTGTAGAACCTGACTGTACGATCCAAACCCTAAACGTTCACTTTCAGTTTGGTGGGCTGCAGCTTTACATTGTTTTAAAGAAAACAGTAACACACAGACAGAAGAAGAGATGATCCATCGATGGCAACCTTCATCTGAAGAGGCAGATTGAAACAAGAGTGAATCTGCAGCACTCACTCTGAACTCACGTGTTTACAGTTTATAGAGTTCTGAATATACCTGAAAACAACATTTCTGACTCCGCCCACAGTTCAGACTCTGAATAAACCCACCTGAATGTTGGATCCTATAAACCGCTGGGGAGCTCAGAGCTGTGCAGTTCTTCTGGGTCTTTGGTTTTTCAGAGCTCAGTCGTCTCAGTTTGTCCTTCAGAGCTTCGTTCTCCGTCGCCACCGTCATGTAAAGTTCTCTGAAGACGCTGCAGATTTTACGAACAGCTTCTCTGGACATGACGTCCAACACGGCGTTCAGCTGATCCTGAGGAGACACCGGTCGGATTAATCTGAGGCCACATACGGGTGACCCTGACCGACCTCCTGTGAAGGTTCACTTTGACTTTTTCTGCTCCAACCTGTCGGCTGAACTAAACACACCTGTCGGCCACCTGAACGTGTCTCCTGCTCAGTCAGAGAGCATCCAGCTTTAACAGGTGAGTTACTGAGTTCAGTTTGATTCATTCATTAACGTTATTATCCCTAACCTGCCGCTGGCCACGGCCTTCCCCTGACCTTCATCCAGCGACATGCTAACATGACGTGTTAAACGTCCCCTTCACTACAGCACCAATCTGAAGTTCTGACGAAGGTCTGGATGTGCTTTCTGTTAGTGATCCATTTTAATGACACCTCTGGTCTAAACCAGAACACCTCTAAACCACAAGACCCGTCCGGTTCTCTGCTCTGAACACAGCAGCTGGAATCAGTTTAAGGAAAAGATTAAAACAACACGAACAATAAGAATAACTGAAGAACAATGACGTGTTCTGATTCTGAGCCCAGCGAACTGCAGCAGAACAAACTGGACCAACAGAACATTTACATGGTGTCGGAATTTCACTTCTCAGGTTTAGATGACCAGGTGGACTAATTAACCAGGTGGACTAATTAACCAGGTGGATTAATTAACCAGGTGGATTAATTAACCAGGTGGACTAATTAACAAGCTAGTTAATTAACTAGGTGGATTAATTAACCAGGTGGATTAATTAACAAGCTAGTTAATTAACCAGGTGGATTAATTAACTATGTGGACTAATTAACCAGGTGGATTAATTAACAAGCTAGTTAATTAACTAGGTGGATTAATTAACCAGGTGGATTAATTAACAAGCTAGTTAATTAACCAGGTGGATTAATTAACCAGGTGGACTAATTAACCAGGTGGATTAATTAACCAGGTGGACTAATTAAACAGGTTGATTAATTACCAGGTGGATTAATTAACCAGGTGGATTAATTAACAAGCTAGTTAATTAACTAGGTGGATTAATTAACCAGGTGGACTAATTAACCAGGTGGATTAATTAACCAGGTGGATTAATTAACAAGCTAGTTAATTAACTAGGTGGATTAATTAACAAGCTAGTTAATTAACTAGGTGGATTAATTAACCAGGTGGACTAATTAACCAGGTGGATTAATTAACCAGGTGGATTAATTACCAGGTGGATTAATTAACCAGGTGGATTAATTACCAGGTGGATTAATTAACCAGGTGGATTAATTAACCAGCTAGTTAATAAACCAGGTGGATTAATTAACCAGGTGGATTAATTACCAGGTGGATTAATTACCAGGTGGATTAATTAACCAGGTGGATTAATTTCCAGGTGGACTAATTAACCAGGTGATTAATTAACTAGGTGGATTAATTAACCAGGTGGACTAATTAACCAGGTGGACTAATTAACCAGCTAGTTAATTAACCAGGTGGACTAATTAACCAGGTGGATTAATTAACCAGCTAGTTAATTAACTAGGTGGATTAATTAACTAGGTGGATTAATTAACCAGGTGGATTAATTCATAGTTTCTGTGATTATTAAATGGTGGATGTGACCGAGACGCGATAAAGAAACTAATCATGAATCATTTTACAGCAGCCTGTTGTTTATCACATCTACCTGTCTATAATCTAGAACCTATCTATCTGTTCCATTTAGATATATAGATTATAGATATATAGATCAATCAGCTTGTCTCTGGACTGTGGGAGGAAACTGGAGGACCCGGTGAGAACCCAGCAGGGAGAACATGAGAACTAGAACCAGGTTCTAACACTGTAGCTGTGAGGCCACGGTGAGACCCACTGACCCACCGAACCCCACCGAACCCCAGCGAACAGGGAAGCTGGATGAAGAAGAGCCAGTGAGCTCTGGAGCAGCACGTGACTCCACCGTTACGTCATGATCAATGACTTAATAACTCATGACTTTATACTTAATATGATCAATGGCTTCATGATCAATAACTACGTCACTCAACAGGCAGCTGTTCTCTCTTTCTCTCAGTAGACTGTGGCTAAACTCTGCGGCGAAGAAGGAAGTGAAGGCGGATTCTCCTCCGGACCGTTCGGCCGTTCCCCCCCTCCACCCTGACCGAGTCCCCCCCTCCACCCTGACCGAGTCCCCCCCTCCTCCCTGACCAAGTCCCCCCTTCCACCCTGACCGAGTCCCCCCCTCCTCCCTGACCAAGTCCCCCCTTCCACCCTGACCGAGTCCTCCCTGACCCTCCTGACCGGGTCCCCCCCTCCTCCCTGACCGGGTCCCCCCTCCTCCCTGACCGGGTCCCCCCCTCCTCCCTGACCGGGTCCTCACCGTGCTTTCCCCGCCGTCGCTTCGCTGCGGTCCCCGCCGCTGCAGGACAAACACGGCGGACTCCACCGCCGCCTCCATGATCAGCTCCGCCTGCGAGGAGAAGATTTTCACGGCTGCCATGTCGTCTTTGTTCCGTTGCATGAAGCCGCGGCTCCGGACCGCAGAGTTCACCGGCTGCACCGGGAAGCGGAGCGTCAGAGAGCCGCTGAGTCCAACAAAGTGTCCGGATGGTTCTCTGCTGTCCTCAGTCCAACATGGCGGACCGACAATGTTTACATCCGGGTCACCGCCGCGGACTGACGGTCACATTTCAGCTCTTTATATCCATCCACCGAGCCGGTACCGGATCCGGTACCAGTCTGTAACACCGGCGGGACCGCGGACCGCTGTTTGAAACGTTTGTCACAGCGAGCAAATTCCGACTTTACAGTGTTGATTTCAGAGGCAGCACCGCCGCCCTGTGGCCACACCGTGGAACTGCAACACACAGCTGCAGTTCCACGGTGTGGCCAGAGGGGGCGGTGATGAGTGTGTGTGTATGAGTGTGTGTGAGGGTGTGCTGTAAAGCTTTACAGCACGATTTTTTTGTCGCAAAAATGAAAATTTGTTTCCTTTCTGAACGAGTTGGGGTTAGCTGGCAACTCATAATAATAATTATATAGCATGTATGTAAGGGGTTAGGGTTAGGTAGGTAAGTGTTTGGATGGTATCAGGCTGAGGTTAGCCGACATATAATATCTATCACCGCATGTGTCATTATGTTTAAGTGTTTGGATGGTATCCATGGTAACAGGAAGAACATGTTATTCAAAAACAATAAAATAAATCGTTGCTGTTCCAACAGACCACATGGTTCAGGGAAAGCTTCACTTCTGTATCCTGTGATGAACACGTTCATAAAAAACAACACCGTTTATTAGAAATCCGATTTATTTCCATCATCATGGCCCATAAAGATGAAAACAGAGTCACAATAATCAGACTGGTTTTCTTCTCCTGACAGTCAATAAAAATAAACACTCAGAGTCTCAGTGCAAACAAACTGAACTCATTCACCTGGTTCTCATAGTGCAAACACATTAACATACTGTATGTACACAACACACCTGTGCACAGGTAACAATGAGAACAGAACACAGTGATGTCGGAGTTTCTGACACAGCGCCATCATGTGGACAGAATTGTAATAAACAGTCACCTGATTGTCACATGACTGACATTCTTTTACTTTAACATCAGCATCAAATCACACTTCACTGATAAAATAATCCCTTTGTTTTCCTGTTGCGTCACATGACATCAAATGGTCACATGACCATTAGACGTTAGGTAATCGTTAGACGTCATGTGACCATTAGACGTCACGTGACGTCATGTGACCATTAGATGTCATGTGACCATTAGATGTCATGTGACCGTTAGATGTCATGTGATCGTTAGATGTCATGTGACCATTAGATGTCATGTGATCGTTAGACGTCAGGTGACTCGTTCAGTTTTTTTTCTAATCACCTGCAACTATTATTCTTCTATGACAATAATAATAGTAATAATAATAATATTAATTAATAACTTGAATGATTTTATATCAGTCCCTCTCTTCTCTCTGATTGGCTGGTCCCTGGACATGCTTCTGATTTCTCAGGTCAAAGTTGAAGCTAACTGAAGGAGGTCAGTTCGTAGCTTGAGGGGAATGGCTGCGTCCAATACCTTGGATGTCAAATGTCAAAACTACCAGGATGTCCTGCATCCAGTTGGGTTTCGCAGTTTGCAGACACCATCCATTTCCAGGCATTCTGACCACCAATCCTCTGTGCCGCTACGTCTCTGTAAGACAAACTGTCAGGCTTGTTTCTACTTGCTCAGAAACTGCGATGTTGGTGACGTGTGGACACTAACTGGGACTGGACGTAGGACCTCTCGGTCATTCTGACATCTGACATCCTTTGTGCCGTCTTTTTCTGGCAGACTTTATACGATGGTGGTCTGGGTGTTGGAAGGCGCTCAAGCTTGAGCTGCAGAAAGCAAACAAACAGGTGATTTCCTACAACAGACTGTGACAAATATCTGAGCAGGACAGTCAAAGTTTGAGGTGCAACTTTATGATGAAGCAGTTTGTCTGACTGTGAAATAGAACGGTGACAGTATTCTGTACCGAAGGGACACCGTTTGTAACGCTGGAGGACAGCGTGTCCAGTGAATAAGTTTCTGATGATTTAAACAACATTTTATTTATCGTCTGAAGGAACAATCAGAATAACAAGATATAATATATAATAATACTTTGAGTAATATGTGAATAATATTTAGTTGTTTATGTGGAGTGAAGTTTTACAAACTGAAGAAGTGCACTTGGTTTCATGACAACAAAAATCATTTTATACAGAATAAAAAGTGCAGACAGTCAGACGCTGAACTGATCACAAGATCACACTCTGTATTGATCACAGAGTGTGGTAAACTCCATCAAAGTGTGTGTGCATATTGAAACATGAAATCTCTCTGTGGCTTCAGGCTCATTTATATTTATCAGAGATCCCAGAATGCTTTGCTTCAGTCTCAGTTACCTCTGATCTGACATAATGATAATCAATCAACTTGTTCATCAACAATCAATACACTGCATTCAACAATTTACTACTCTCTGCAGACGGCCGTCACTCATTCACTGACCCCAAAATACAGACTGTCACATGACCTCCAGGTGAATCTGATGACCAATGAGTGGAGACGATTGACGAGCTGCTTCAATCAGCTTGTTTTAAAACCCAGTTCACAGCTTCACTCTTTTCACATCATTCACACCAACAGGATGCAGATTCAAAGACTGGCCTGATCCGAGTTATCACCACGATCACTGGTGGACACAGTAGGGTCATACTGGAGTCAAACTGGAGTTAAAACAGAGTCAAACTGGAGTTAAAACAGAGTCAAACTGGAGTTAAAACAGAGTCAAACTGGAGTTAAAACAGAGTCAAACTGGAGTTAAAACAGAGTCAAACTGGAGTTAAAACAGAGTCAAACCGGAGTTAAACTGAAGTCAAACTGGAGTTAAAACAGAGTCAAACTGGAGTTAAAACAGAGTCAAACCGGAGTTAAAACAGAGTCAAACCGGAGTTAAAACAGAGTCAAACTGGAGTTAAAACAGAGTCAAACTGGAGTTAAACTGAAGTCAAACTGGAGTTAAACTGAAGTCAAACTGGAGTTAAAACAGAGTCAAACCGGAGTTAAGACAGAGTCAAACTGGAGTTAAAACAGAGTCAAACTGGAGTTAAACTGAAGTCAAACTGGAGTTAAAACAGAGTCAAACCGGAGTTAAAACAGAGTCAAACCGGAGTTAAAACAGAGTCAAACCGGAGTTAAAACAGAATCAAACCGGAGTTAAACTGAAGTCAAACTGGAGTTAAAACAGAATCAAACCGGAGTTAAACTGAAGTCAAACTGGAGTCCAGTCTGTGTTTGTGGGACAGTGTTTGTGGCCAAACCAACAAGCAACCTGCCAAAATATTCTCCCTTTAAAATAATTCTTTTCATCTGAATAAATGTGTTTTAAATATAAAAACCTCGTCATGTTCTGACTTTTCTTTACACACAGATGAGCATCACTAATTCTTTTCTTTTGTTAAAATATAAAAACATGTTGGAGCAACATGTTCAGTGATTTTTTTATCACAGAGAAAAATTTATAAATTATTTTTCTGCTACACGACTGTCAGACTTTAAAAAAAGCATCTGAATCTTTTACAGATAGAAAAATAACGAGTAGAAAGACGACAGCAAGCTTTGCTACACCTGGACAACCACGTCTTCCTGCGCTCTGATTGGACAGCAGGACAACACCTGCATGAACGTGTGTGTGAGCTTTTGCTGCTAACTCAGTGAGGACCGATGTCAACTTAAACCATCAAAGTGACGACATTTCTGCGGTACTACTGAAAGGTCCTCACAGGCATAGAAGGACAGACATGTTGGGGGTTTGGGAGGGGGGGTTTGAGACCTTTTTTCAGTGTTTTAATAAAGTAAATAAAGTTTCCAACAAACCTTCCTTCAGATCAGCGTCAGTTCAACGCCTCTGATTATTGATCTGTGGGGACTTCTTTAGTCACTGTGACATTTGTTTGTGAATTTAGTTTAATGTTTTTATGTCTTTGATGTAACATATTTCTTGTTTGTTTCTGTTTATTGTTTCAGCTTGTTCCTGTTGTTCTGTTGTCGGGTTTCTGCCTGTTGCTTCTTTTAAACTGGACTGTCAGAAAGTGGTCGACAGTTTGGGGCACTGAAGAAGCAGAAGAGCTTAAAGCAGGTAAAGTCGATGGTATGGACTATAAAAGCAGCCTGAAGTACGACTGAAGGTGAATTTGCTGCTTTAATTAATGAATTCAATTATATATTAATTGAATTCATTAATGTATAGAAACACTAACAGAGGGGCAGTAAACTGTCGAAGAGTTTTATTGACTGGTCAGTGCTCTGACTGGCTGTCTCTTGGCTCTGCAGTGTGTGTTGTGTTTCTTAGTCGTCTGATTCAGATGGCGGTGTCCCAGAAAACCGTGGCGGTGTGTCCAGCGGCGGTGGGCGGGGCTGAATATGGCGGCGGCTGCCTCCTCTTCCAGCTGGGCAGGATGGGCATGCTGTCCTGTTTACACAGATTTTTCTCCGGTCGCTGACGAGCTTTGATCTCTCGACACAAAACTCGTTTCTTCTCAATCATCTCCATCATGGTGGCGTCGCCGCAGAGCCACGGCATCTGGAGATGAAGAACAGCTCGACATCATCCGACCTTTCACTCAACAGACAGTCACTACATTTCTCACTCAGCAGTCCTTCACTGATTCCAGCTGATCTCCTGACGCCTTTTGTTTGTTGTAAAGCCGTCAAGAAGTTTGTGATTTCAGTTTGTTTTCTTTGTTGCCACAACATAATCTCGTAGTAAATAAAATATAAGTACATTTTTTAAAAGACTTAGTCTTTAAAAAATATATTTTAAAAGTTTTTTTCTGAGACTTTTGCAGATGTTTGTTTTTTACAAAGTATATGAAGTCTGTGTTAAGCTTTTGGTTCAATATGTTTAAATGTGTGCTACACAACAGGAATTGATTATTGATTGATTAGTTTAATGAGGACACTGACAGTCTGATATGTGATTGGTTGTTACTGTGGCATGTGGTGGGGGTGCATTCTCGTGGTTTTAGATTAAAACGTTCCTTTGTGTCATGACTATAACCACTCATTTCATTCATTCATTCATTTTAAATTGCGTGAGAAAGTGATTTCTGTAGCAGTGGGAAGAATTCTCACCTGTGCAGGTGAAGACTGTAGTCATGTGACAGACAGACAGACAGATGGAGGGCAGCAGAAAGTTTATTTTTTAATTTTCTCTTTATAGTATGATGACTGCATCACACTGAAATTATAAGGACAGGTGTGTTTGAAGAAGACATTCAGACAGAATAATGTGAAAAATTAGCAATAGATCAACAAAATGACAAAACACAAGCTGTGTACAGGAATCACAGGAGACCTTTCTGGGGCTGGCTCATGTTACTGGGAGCAGTTACATGATACTGGGAGCAGTTAAATGATACCGGGAAGAATCACGTGTTACTGGGAGGAGTTGCATGTTACTGGGAGGAGTCACATGTTATTGGGAGGAGTCACATGTTAATGGGAAGAGTCACGTGTTACTGGGAGGAGTTACATGTTACTGGGAGGAGTTACATGATACTGGGAGCAGTTAAATGATACCGGGAAGAATCACAGGTTACTGGGAAGAGTTACATGTTACTGGGAGGAGTCACATGTTATTGGGAGGAGTCACATGTTAATGGTAAGAGTCACGTGTTACTGGGAGGAGTTACATGTTACTGGGAGGAGTCACATGTTACTGGGAGGAGTCACGTGTTACTGGGAGGAGTTACATGTTACTGGGAGGAGTCACATGTTACTGGGAGGAGTCACATGTTACTGGGAGGAGTTACATGTTACTGGGAGGAGTCACATTTTACTGGGAGGAGTCACATGTTACTGGGAGGAGTTACATGTTACTGGGAGGAGTCACATGTTACTGGGAGGAGTCACATGTTACTGGGAGGAGTTACATGTTACTGGGAGGAGTCACATGTTACTGGGAGGAGTCACATGTTACTTGGAGGAGTTACATGTTACTGGGAGGAGTCACATGTTACTGGGAGGAGTAAAATGTTACTGGGAGGAGTCACATGTTACTGGGAGGAGTAAAATGTTACTGGGAGGAGTCACATGTTACTGGGAGGAGTAAAATGTTACTGGGAGCAGTCACATGTTACTGGGAGGAGTTAAATGTTACTGGGAGGAGTTAAATGTTACTGGGAGGAGTCACATGTTCCTGGGAGGAGTCACATTTTACTGGGAGGAGTTACATGTTACTGGGAGGGGTCACATGTTACTGGGAGGAGTTAAATGTTTCTGGGAGGAGTCACATGTTACTGGGAGGAGTTACATGTTACTGGGAGGAGTCACGTTACTGGGAGGAGTTAAATGTTACTGGGAGGAGTCACATGTTACTGGGAGAAGTTACATGTTACTGGGAGGAGTTAAATGTTACTGGGAGAAGTCACATGTTACTGGGAGGAGTCACATGTTACTGGGAGGAGTCACATGTTACTGTGAGGAGTTAAATGTTACTGGGAGGAGTTACATGTTAGTGGGAGGAGTAACATGTTACTGGGAGGAGTCACATGTTACTGTGAGGAGTTAAATGTTACTGGGAGGAGTTACATGTTAGTGGGAGGAGTAACATGTTACTGGGAGGAGTCACATGTTACTGGGAGGAGTTACATGTTAGTGGGAGGAGTAACATGTTACTGGGAGGAGACACATGTTACTGTGAGGAGTTACATGTTACTGGGAGGAGTTAAATGTTACTGGGAGGAGTTAAATGTTACTGGGAGGAGTCACATGTTCCTGGGAGGAGTCACATTTTACTGGGAGGAGTTACATGTTACTGGGAGGGGTCACATGTTACTGGGAGGAGTTAAATGTTTCTGGGAGGAGTTAAATGTTACTGGGAGGAGTTACATGTTAGTGGGAAGAGCTACATGTTAGTGGGAGGAGTTACATGTTACTGTGAGGAGTTAAATGTTACTGGGAGGAGTTACATGTTAGTGGGAGGAGTTACATGTTAGTGGGAGAGGCACAGACAAGCTTGATGATAAACGGGTTATATCAGAACGGGTAGAGTTACTTGTTAACAAGTTGGGGTAAAGCAGGAATGGGTGGGGATATAACAGAATAGGCGGAGTTACGCACAAACAGGGCGGGGAATATCAGAAATGGGCGGGGTCATGTTGTGCTGTGGCAGTTAAGCAATAACAGGTTAGTCTTAGTTTGACTGTGAGACATGGCAGTTAGAGTTTGGTGACAACAGTTTCCACTTTATTATGGATGACTCGTGAAGATTTTTCTGAGATTTAATCTGTTCAAAAATGCTTCAGCGTGAGCTCAACCAGTTTAATGTTAGTTTAATGTTAGTGTAATTTTAGTATCAGCGTTAGAATATGCAATATGAAACTACAGTACATTGTTATTTCAGCATTTCCTTAGCATCACATGTGTAACTACAGACTATTAATGTCAGTGATAGGAGTTTATATTGAGACAAAAATACAAAATATTTAACACCAAGTATTTGACATAAAACTAAAATTACAAAAACCATCTTTTGAAAGCGTAAGGACCCTTTTAGGTTTCAGATTTCAGCTGAAGATCGAAGCCTCTGTAACGTGTTTTATGTTCTGTTGTTTAGGAAAGTTCAGTCCTGTGTGAAATATTTTGAAATAAAACTGTGTCATTATCTTAATAAGAACATTAGGCACATAGGCAACACAGACAAACAAGTACACATGCAGGTCAACAGGTTCTTTACAGGTGTTGTACCTGGCTGAGGGCGGGATGATGCGGCTCATGGAGGTGACGTTGTGGTGTCCCACCTGGTGAAGGGACTCCTGATGTCGACGCTGAACGGCCGAGTTTACACACAGACTTTGATTCTGCAGATATAATTATTTTACATCAATAAGCTTCACCTGTTGTGTACCTGTCTAACTTTTTACAGTCAGAGTGAGTATTAAGACCTCTCTGACACAGACAGCGACTAACTGACCTCTTTACATTTAAGCTGCCGTCCTGCCACTCTACTGATACAGGATCATGATGTCCTGCATCCACACCGTTGGTATCTCACCTGACGTCAGTGTTGCTGTTGTGTGACTCACCTCCTCCTCCTGACAACATCATGGTGGGACTGACAGATGACCTTCCCATCCTACTGGAAACTGGACTTGACTGTCCATCTCTGTCTTTGCTGTTATGTCTGGGCAGAGACCTGCAGTCTCCTGCAGAGACACAACAAGACAAACACAGCAAAGACATGACGACACCATCACACGTCCTCAGGAAGAAACAAAGAGTTACAAATATCTGAGAGAGAACTTTAGAGACAAAAACCTGCAGAACTGATACAAAACTCAGACAAATGTGAAACTTCATACAAAAAAACCCACATGAGAGGGTGAAGCGTGAAGAGCTCTCCTTTTCGATAAGACTTAAAGAGCCAAGGTAAAGTGATTAGGATGATTGGAAATCATCTTTGAAGTGCTTGAGGTGTCTGTAGAAAGAAACACTCACTTCCTGTCGAATCAGATCCCAATCCAACAAAGCAACATAATATCTATCGATAGCGATAGAATTCAGGAGGGACACCTTTCACAGTTGGTCTACAGCCTATAACCACTTTCTGTAATGAAATCTTGGTGTATTCAGTCTCTCTGGCTGAAAAGTCTCAGTCATTTGAAGAGTGCAAACTCACAGAGTTTAACAGCTCTTAGATCAGGAGACAGCCAAGTGTTTCCCATCATGCACTGGGGTCTGCAAACTCCTGAGGCTGTCATTAGAGAGTTGGAGGAAGTCAGAATCAAATCAGACAGACCTCTAACTGGCTCAGATGAGCTTTCTGTAACACGACTCCATGTCTGATATCACGTGACTAACCCTAACCCTAACCCCCATACTCTGGTCATGTGACAGCACATTTTCATGGTTTGTTTGTCTGAACTTTCCGTGGATTCACTGCAGAAACTAGGCAGCCACCTCATTTCATTATGGTTCAAAGGTTTGAAATCAAACACTGAAGGGTTGTGAGATGAGGTTACTTTGGTAAATTGTTAAAAGTAAAGCGGACGGAAATAATTCTGAAATGTGGCTGTCAGCTCTGTCTGGGCTTTCAACTGTTCTGAACTGGATTCTTTAATAAAATCACACATTTTATTCTATCTTCCAGTTCGTTGTTAAATCTCCTATCAGACACAACAAAATTACTGTTAAAGACATTAAAAGACAAATGTGTGGAGCTTTAACGAGGTGTTCTTACTGTGAACACATTCAAACCTCTTATTTCAATAAATAATCTTCAATCAGACGACTGACTGACTGACAGTCATCACCATGGCAACACTGTCTCCATGGAGACAAAATGAAGTGATGATAATCCTCCTTTACAGTGCTACAGTACTCCATCTCTCACTTCATCAGCTCATTTAACTCTTTATTTTCTGTCTCTGTCCAAACGGTGTTAAAAAGTTAATTTTCATTGCTGTTCAGTAGTTTTTATCCTGAGAGCCGACCTGAAGGACGAGAGGATGAAAGGAGATAAACAACAAGATGAAACAGAGAGACGAGAGAATTCAGAGGGAAACAACAGGAGACAGTAAGTCAGCCTGATGTAACAAAACACAGCAGATAATGGAAAAAAGAAAACAAGAGCAACAAGCCCTGATCTTTGTCCTGCTCTTTCTGTCTATATTTGAACTTTCAAAAAGAAAAACCCATCTCCCATATGTATTATGTAGATCAGTCAGTGTATCATTTAACTCTGGTTTAGCTATTTGTTATGATGCATAATTAAAGGGTGACTGTACGGGACACTGAACAAATTACACTGTCATTACTGGAGGCACTTGGTTGGTAATAATTCTAGTAAAAACCTATTTACCGAATCCAAACAAAAACAGTCTGGAAGTGTCATGAGCCCCGCTCTGGCCCCGTCTGTCTGTCTCCTTCCCCCTCACCGTGGTCCCTGCCGTTCCTCTTGATTGCAGAGATTGGAGGCAGCCGTGGGACCACGCGCCTGGTATTAATCGGCATTGTTATTAAACTCTGTTGTTTCCAACACTCGGTGTGCGATCGTAAAGTGTGATACCCTGTCCTCTGCCGATTCCCCGCTCTGTCTCTTGCCTGCCTACCCTGAGCCGCTTCCTTCACCTGGACCCCCACCTGCTTCTGCGGCACAGTCGCCCCCCCGGACCCTGCCTCTGTCCTCCAGTACCTGCCGCTCTTCCCCGAGCCTGTTCATTCCTTTAACTGATTTTTGGTTCTGTAAGTAAGCTGTTTTGTTTGTCTAGCCTTAGTTTACCCTCACCAGTTTTCCCTTGTTTCCATTCTGTTTGTTACTAAGAGTTATTCCTGGGCTTTTGTATTTTTATCGTTTTCTGCATTAGGTCTGGTTTACCCGTTTATTCTCTCCATCTGCTTGGTTAAATCATTCTGTATTAGTTTTAGTTTATTGTCTGGCTCCCTGGTTTGTTAGTTTAGTTTGGTTATTCATCTGTGGATTTTTCCCTGCTGTTGTCAGTCAGAGTTTTAGTAGGTTATTAGCTGATTCATTAGTTTTTGTATGAAGTTTGGTTCAGGTTTGTTCCTGAGTTTACTTCTTTATCCTGCGTAGGTTTAAGTTTTAGTCTAGTTTCCATTTCCCCTGATTTGTTAGTCTAGTTTAGTGTTTTGGTTTAGCCCTTGAATTCCACCTGTTGTTTTAGCAGTTCTGGGTTTCTCGGTAGTTTTTCCCCTGTTCATTGGTTCTGGCCTGCTTTTGAGTTAATAAAACGCTTTAGTAAACTCCACCTGCCTGTCTGCCTGCTTCAGTGTCTGCATTTGGGTTCAAACCTCAGCATCCCTGACAGGAATAAAGCTCAAGTAGCAAGTTTACTTGTTGAATTAGGAGGGAAATACAGTCTGTTCCAGAGCTCTCCATTTGCTATACTGTTCTCCCCCCTACCCCCTTTATCCTCACCTGACCAGTCAAGGTAGATGGCCACCCTTGGTAATGGGAGTCTTCTTTCCTCGCTGTTGCTGCTCAGAAAGAACTTTTAATTTGTCGAGTTTCTCTGTAGAATATTGTACCATGAGAAGTGCCTTGAGATGACATGCTGAATATTGTGAACTTCCATAATATAAATCGAACTGAACTGCGTTGAGTTGAATTGAATGATGGTTAGATGTGTTTGGATCAACTGAGACTGTGCAGCTTCGTTACATCAACAGGACTGACGTACCAAGTGACAAGCAGAAACCCAGCAGGGCCAAGTGGCACCAAGACTGAAGTGCTAGATGTAAAATATTAAGCAGTGTATGTGATAAACCATTATGACCAGCAGCTGAGAAAGTCTTGAACCATCAGCAGAAATTCACTTGATCTGTTTGTAGTTGTGCCCATAACTACCAGCCTACTGTCCTGGTGCAGTACTGATACAGCAGTGTTCTTCCTGCCTCCTCGGCCTTTCTTTATCACCTGCCTGCCTGATGTAACACCAATATGAAATCGTAATAACAGTGGTGTGGTTCTGGTGTAACACTGATGCAGTGCTGTTAATGTACAGATGCAATTGTGTTAATAGTGACATCGTTACCTTCACCTTCCTTGCTCTTCCTTCCTCCTGACCCTCTCTTCATCACCTGTCTGCCTGATGTAAACAGGTTGTTGAGTTCTTCCAATGGGCTCGTTGGAGTCTGTGACCTCATCGACATGTTCTGCATGGAACCATGGGTGGAGGAGGAGTTACTGAGTTTAGCCCCACCCTCCCCGGCCCTATGTGAGGATGATGAAGATGAAGATGAAGAGCGAGGCATACTTCCTCCTGCTATCAGAGTATCATATGGTGGCGGTCTCTTCAGGCTCAGAGGAGTCAGGGAGCGACCCATGCTGACCGGAGACGGACATGCTGATTGACTGCGGGGGTAACCATGACCGCTGTGGGTGGAGCTGGATGACTTGTAGATGTTGGAGGGAAGAGGCGGTGCTGATGAGCGACCGGAAGATGTGATGGTGTGGGTGGTGGGTAGATCACGGTCCCGGTCCCGGTCCCGGTCCCGGTCCCTGTCCCTGTCCCTGTCCCGGTCCCTGTCCCGGTCCCGGTCCCTGTCCCGTTCTTTGCGGTGATGGGTGGAGCTCTGTGGGTGTTCGATGCCACCTGACTTGTTGTACGACACATTCTCTAACATGGGGAGTCGGGTGACATCTAAGGGAGTGAGGGGGGACTCATCCGAGTTGGGTGAGCACTGAGCGGGGGCAGCGGGGAAGACGAGCAGTGGTGGGCGGTGAGTCAGGAGGTTGGGGAAAGGTGGAGGGATGTCACAGAGAGAGCCACGGGATGACCATGCATCAGGATACATGATGGCAGACTGTGCATCCTGCAGGAAGTCCTCCAGTATTGGATACTTCATCTCCTCGTACACAGACTCGCTCTGGTCGTCCTCCACGACCTTCTGACCTTTCAGCTCTCTCAGAATGTTTCCCACCATTTCAATGTAAACTGGCTCCTCATCGTCCGTGTCTCTAGATGCTGGACTCTGACTTTGGGATGAAGATTTGTCCCATCGCAAGGAAGACTTCTTGTTGCTGTGGTTACGAATGTAGGACTCGTCAAAGGAGGTGCTGAGCTGAGTGTTGGGGTTCCTCTTGGGTTTTGGTGGTGGCATCTTCTTGGAGTCCTCAGTGTGGAAATGGCATCGAGCTGCAGACAGACAGATGGTCATGTTAAAGCATGAAGCAGATGCAGAACTGCCTCCATAACTCTCTGCTACAACGTCACTCATGTTTCAAATCCTGTGTCCAAAATAAGCAGGCAGAAAACATCAAAATATTCTCAGTGTCACCACTTAAATAATGTTCACCACTTCCTGTTAACCCTAACCGGAAACTGGTGTTTGCCCTTGGCTGTGCCTTTTCTGACCGTCTCCACTGTGTGTCCAATAAGATCACAGATTTCCACATTTCTTTAAATACAAATAGACTTGTTCCCACCTTCCGCCTGTTCAGGTGTCTCTTTGGTGTCTTGGTGGTCTCTCTTGGTGACTCCAGAGCTTCCGTCCACTGTCTCAGAGCTGCTGCTCAGCTTGGTGTTGGGATCTCTCTTGGGTTTGGGTGGGGGCTGTTTGCGGCTGTGGTTCGAGTCATCATCTCCTCCGCCCACAGAGTGAAGGGACTGGGATCGGACAGTGAAGCCCTGGCTTGGGGGGGGCAGGCGGTCCTGTGGTGCTGGCATTGTCATGAAGCCCATCCTGAAATGTTTCCCGGAGTACGCCCCATCTGTTGCCATGGCAACATCTTCACCAATCCTGGACAGACCAACAGAAAGTCTCATCAATACTCTTCCCCTATCGTAATCCAATCATGAAACACTTTATACTCCCCACTAGAAATTACACAATATAGCAGCTGAGGGTGAGAATATTATCCTAATGGAACTGTGCAATATTTGTTTATTCATGCTGCTACCAGTTTATTTATTCTACGTGAATTGTTGGGATCGGACAGTGAAGCCCGGCCTAATTCTTTTTGTACCACTGAGGAGAGTTGCTCAAAAATTTCGTTGTACAGCTGTGGAAAGAAAATAAATTATTCTATTCTAAAATATACACAAGCTTTACAGGCATTCAAGCTTCAATAAAAAAAACTACTGTGTCAGTTTCATAATTTCCATTTTCAGCAATAGAACACGGTCTAACATGCTGTAGTATAACATGAAAGAAAAAAAGCTGATGTAGTGATACGTTCAATTTCAGGCTTTACATCTGTCAGTTCACAGAAAGTGTCAGAGGCTCTGATGTTGGTGTGTATTGAATGTTGTAAGGCCTTAATGTTTTCTACCTTTTGATAGCTTCCTCCTGCCGTCTCTTCTTCTGGTGTTTTTCCTGCAGGTAGGTCCAGTTGGTCTGGTTGCGAATGCGATCGCTCTCTCTGGCGATGTCAGAAGCGTTTTGGATCACCAAACCATCGTATGTTCGAAGGCCGCTGTCCTCGACATACTGGAAAAACCTTCTGAAGGAAGATGCCTCCTCCTGCGACATCATGACTCCCCAAAGACCTGAGAGGTGGATCAGAGTGGACCAGATCACAGAATGTAACAGAGTTTGTGTTGAGCCTAACCCCCAACCCAACAGTCTGACCCTGCCACAGTCTGAGAATCCACTCTGAGGCGACATTAAGAAAACAAAGCTGGGCCCTAAAAACAGGCAGGGTGAAAAACAAGTGTGGACAAACTCCTGGCACTGAGGGTCATTGCTGAATACTGTAATCGACTGTCACACACTTTGCTCTCGGAGAATGTTTCCTTTAAATGTACCTGGTATGTTTTACTAGGTTTAAACTGATACAGTGGTGTCATTTCACAATTAAAGCCCTGTCAGTACACTAGGAGTTTGTGCTCTGTGAGTTAATAATAGATTTTATTTGAAAACACTTTACTTTGTAAAATAATCTCAAAGTGCTACAGTCACTGTAGCAGTTGTAGTTGGAACTAAAAACATAAAAACAAGTAAAAACACAACAGCCAATAGACATTAAAATATTTTAAAGGTTAAAATATCTCCTAAAAGAAAGATTTGGAGTCCTTTTCATAAAACATTCAACAGTCTGTGGTAGGGCATCAAGGTTGTCAGGGAAGGCGTTCCACAGGCATGGAGCGGCGGAGCAGGAAGTCCAGGAGGGCAAACTGGGACTCTGAAGTAAAATACAAATAAAGGCCTTGTCCACTATTTGATTAAATGCAGTAAATCCTGTTAATTAATCCAGTGTTGAGTTGAGGCACGTGCACCCTAGCAAGTGTGTTTGTGTACATATATATGAGAGGGAAGCTACTGATATCAAGACAAGGAAGGTCCTCACAATGCATGGAGGGCTTTATCCCAAGTCCAGCACCCTGAGATTGTACACAAAGTGGACCGAGGGCAGCCAAGAACTGGTGAGTGTCTGCACTGCCGTCCAGGATGAAGCAGCTAAGATCCAGGAATACATCCTGAAGATGGCCCCCAAGGATGAGCTGCTGAGTGAATAACTCGGGCAACAGTGACTTGGTAATGCAGAAGAGGAGACCCAACCATCGCAGTGAGACAGTGGCTGGACTGAAGGACAGCACAGAAGCACTGATCATGGCTGCACAAGAACAGGCCCTCAGCACAAGATCCATAGCGACAGAAAACATTGATAGGCGCTCCCAAACACGGATAGAACAAGCTGCCCATGTTCTGTCCATGTTTGGGAGCGCCTATCGATGTTTTCAATCATGAATCTGAACCAGACCATGCACAGATAACACATCACTGATGACAACCTTCCCGCTGTTCTGCGGATTGCCTCAGCACAAGACCTCAAGCCAAAGACCGACACACTGGCCACGGGAAAACGGTGTCAGACATCGGACCAGAAAATACACAAGTGAGCATTTTTAACACCCTGAATTAAGAATATAATAGAATGTATTTGAACAATAACAGTTAAATATGCATGCAGTTTAATGATTGTGCTTGCATTTTGTTTTGTGTTTGTTATTTTCAGAGCAGGGTCAGTGGATGAGGATGGTGTAGAGATGGTATCTCGGGGTGAGGAGAGATCCGCTTGGTTCAAGGACAGGCAGCATCACCTCATCAGCTTCAACCGAACTTGACAAATAGTTATGAACTGAGATAACCCTTGTTTCGGGTTAACTACATATAATACTTTGTATTCGCTGTGTTTATAGGTGTATGTGTTCATACAGACATGTTTTTGTTATCTATATGAATAGTTTTGTTTGTTGATTGATGGACTAACGTGGGTTCCTTAACCTGACGAATTGAAAGGATTTGCTACAATAACTGGGCAATAAGCTAGAACATATTTTTCCATCTATGTAATATTTGCAACTTGAATAATACACAAAGAAATGGTTATTAATATGTGAAAGAGTACTTACATTTGTTTTACATCACATTTAGTTACATTTATACTTATTTACAACTGGCCCCTTGAGAGCAACCATAATGCTGATGTGGTCCTCGGTGAAAATGAGTTTGACACCCCTGGTGTACAGGAACATCTGTACCAAGCATGGGCTGGAAATCCCAAGGTCAAAGTGGAAGACAACTCCCAAAGTGGTGGAGCACGACCGAGCCAAGGGTGTGGAACTTCCAGACTTACTGGGGGGTGGGGGGGTGGGTGTTATATATATATATATATATACATATATATATATATAGGTGTAATCAGAAATATTCAACCCCTGAAAGATTTTAAGGAATAAAGTTTTTTAAAAGAGCGAGACTCTGCTTTGGATGGTATCTTTATGAGTGCAGTGATACATGAGATCCACTCGGAATTGTATGGTGTGATATTTGTGTATAACAGTATATTTTGTTTACGTTATCCATGTCACATTTATTCAGTTCCTATATAATGCTGTTTTTAAGGCTTTCTGACAGTTTTTAAAGTGAGAACTCTATAATGATCCTTCTTTTGCTTCAGCTGTGATGCATAAAGAAACCCCACCCATGACGGTATTCAAGGTGAGTTCCAATCATGGGAAAGACAACGGAGCTTCCACAAAAGCTGAGAGAGGAGATTATTTTGTCACACCTGAAGGGCCTTGGGTATAAGAAGATTGTCAAGGATTTTAACATTCCAAGAGACACCACTGGGAACATCATGGGGAAGTTTAAAACTTGTGAAACAGCCACAAGCCTGCCTGGCTGTAGAAGAAAGCCCATCATGGGCCCTAAGCAACTTGGTCAGGACAACTAAGACCCCCCCCACCCCCCATAACTGCAAAACACCAGCAGGATGACCTGATGAAGGCTGGTACAGGAGGGGGTGAATATTGATTGCAACCATACACATAAACAGAGGACCTCAGGAAGAACACCTGGGAACATCTGGACCTGCAGTGTAAACAGATCAGATCTGTAGAACCAAACTAAAACACTCTGCTGAATGGATAGAGTGTGTTGGCTGTAGGTCCGTTTCCTGCTGTGTTCAGCCTTTTCTCAATACTATCTCATTAATCACTAATGTATTCCTGCACTTCATTGTTTACAATAATTTGTAATAATGTTACAGAACATCTGAACACATCACCGTGTCTGTGTGTGAAATGATAGTTCAGCCAGTATCTTGGTGTACAGGTAAGTAGATTATCATCGTTCTGTCTCTGGGTCAGCAGTGTTTAAAGGCAGAGGCTGTTCACTCAACATCCAATGAATCGTTTAAACACCTCACATCATATTACTATATTGTGAAGTCATTGTAATGTGTCCTCATTTAATTCTCCACACATTAAGTAGTTCATGTGTTGTGAATTACTTACTCTGAATGCAGCTTCACATGCAGTTGTTGTCGTCAGTCTGAAACAAAGTCAACCACTGCTGACAAAAATGGACCTTGCATGTTATCACTTTCTCTGTCTTATCAGGACAGACAAGTATCCCAGCATGCATTTCACATCACCCTGCAGCGATGGAGCAGAATCTGAGCCAAAGCAGTTTTTATTCTCACACAGCTGTTTGGTGTCACGTCTACTTATGATATTTAGTGTATCTAACATGTTGCTTGTTTATTAATGTAGACTGTGAAAGTAATACAAATGTTTTGTGAAATGCGAGGCACTGCCGAGTGTGCGAGAGCTTTCAGTCAGTAGCCATGGTCATCATAAAAATGTAAGGTTTCAGATTTGTTTTCTCTGTCTGATGGCCGAGTTTTAATCAAGTATCGCGTTTAATTCATCTCTCTCAGTTCTCTCTCGGTGTCTCTCCATCGATCCCCTCCCCCACCTCTCTGTCTCTCAGCATCCTTCTAAAAATGGAACAGGGAGTCAGCCGGTGGTAACCTAGCAACAGCAGCATCTCTCAGAGGAGCATGATGTAATTCTATCATTGGTGAGGAAGAAGAGACGAGTTGTGAAAGGGAGGTTTGGTTTTAAAAGTCCCTTTAATGAGGCTTTGCAAGGAGACAGAGATCAGCTCTCCAATGGAGCTCTGCTGTTTCCACGGGCAGCTTGTACTTTATCTGGACCAAAGAAGTCAGTCCACCTCGACTCCTTTGGGTTCAAATCAGACATGACCAGACAAACAACAGACCACTTTGTGCTGTGCTGCTGCCTGATACCTGTTCGGATGAAGGGTTGTAAAGATAGCAGCTCACAGTTTGCCAGTCAGATGGGGAACCTGTCCTCAGTCTCTTCATCCCATGTCTGGCCCATATTTACAAGTATTTCCAGAAAGTCTTTGTTGGACTTGGAGGACTTGGAGCACCTTGTTGTCAACACACAGAAGGGCCACTGATCTCCAACCCTTCAATAAAGTCAGGTCTTCCTTCTTGGGAAGCAGAGAAAGAACTGGTCACTGGCTGGAAACAGGAAAAGGTACTGTTTGAGACACTTTAGTAGTACTCTATCAGAACCAATGATGTTCTAGAACTGCTTTAAAGAGTCAGTGGAGAGACCATCGATTTGTGGTGTCATTTGGTCGGCAGGAACTGGAGTTCCTGGAGATTCTGTTCCAAAGAGGGAAGCATGGAAGACCACTGCATGGCTCCTTATCTTGGCTTGGTGGTCGCTCGGCCTCCCAGAAGCCTCAGGCAGTCAGACTTCCTGCTTCCTTGGACAGAAAGTGCTGTTTTGCAAAAGCTTGTTTTTTTTAAAAGGGTTCCAGTTGGGACTATCAGGGTTATGCAACCAACTGGACTTGTGACACTCTCACTCTGCCATAGGTGACTCTCACCCATGTGCACTGTCTAGTTTTGGGGTGTTTGACCCTCCTTGTGTCTTGCAGATCCATGTGTGTAGTGATGCTGTTCAGTCAGTGGGGATCCTCACTTCTTTGGTAAAATCCACTCAACAGTTAAAATCTCCACCAAAGATGAGAAGGTTCTGATGATAACTGTCCCGTTCATTTTGTAGCTTGGTGAGTAATCCAACTCTCTCTGCTCCCTGCAGAAGGCAAAGTTTTCCATTTCTGACAACCAGCAACAGACCTTTAGCCACCCAGTAGCAGATAAAATGGTGGCATTTGCAGTTGCTCTAAAGAGGACCAGTACCCCTGGACCAAGGCTGGTTCCATGGCTAAGGGAATAGGAACCCTCCCTCCATGGCCACAATCTACCTCATCTTCTGAGTTTGAATATTTCTGTTGCAAAAAACAAACATTAATCTTTTTTATGGGAAACAATCTTCAAGTCAAAGGATGATCCCACAGGATCTTCTCAAAGACCCTGTTTTGATGCTGTTGGTTCTGAGAGAAGCGAGAATGACAGGAAGGAAAGAGCAGTAAAGAAAAAGTGCACCATGTGATACGCGATCATGTTGCTTTAACCTGGACTTTCTAACAGTTCTGTCTTCTGTGGCTTTTCTGATTGTTGCTATGTGCTTTTTGAAGCGGGATGTTTTCTCTCATCTCTCTGGGTTAGGGTTAAACCAACCAGTGTCGTCTGTGCACCAACAGATCGGATAAACTTGTCAGTGTTAGTGCTAAAGTAGTCACTCATTTCGACAGACTTGTTGTGTTTCATCCTGGAACTCCTTCTAAAGAGCAGAGATCTGCATTTTTGCAGCTGACATTGCTAACAGATGCAGCGTTTGACTCAGAGTCATGTCCTCCCCCTCACCTCATACCTGTCTGCTAGAAACAACCTCCGTGTTCTGTCCTTTACTGGTGTGTTTACAGTCTGATGTTCATCTGCACAACTTGTGAAAGCTGCTTCCTTAATGTCACAGTTACTCAGGGCTTCTTCAGCCACAGAAGCCTTTTGTTTGTAACGCTGAGTCTGTTCCAGCTTGTCCCAGTTGTAGCACTCGGAATGTGTAGAGATGCACGTATTTAATGTTGTGATCTTTACATCAAAACTGGCTGTTTGAAATCTGCTTTCAAACCTGTCAGCTTGTTGGAATGAATGGAAGAACACTGAACAAGAGTGTGGAGAACACGCCACGCCACTTTGTGTGTGACCACCATTATAGCTGACTAACCCCAACCCCAGCACTGCAGCATGTGTGACACAAAGTGAGGAAACAATGAGAGGAAACAAGGAGAGAAGGACACACCTTTGTTTTATGTGACATGAAGTTTCTGGGACTCTTCTTCTGTGTTTGTGACCAAAACTTGAATCTGTTAATCAGTCAGATTTATTTTTTCTGCTGCTCGGATTAAAAAACTAACATTTAAAGTCTAAAAGTGAAAATAAAACACCTCTCTGCCTGAATCTAAAATTCATCATCAGGAAAAAGGTCAGTTCATTGATTCTGTGACTGAAACTCGGTTCAGCCTGAAAGTCGGAAACTACCAGTCTCTTACTGTCGTGTGTTTTTGGCTCATCAATTGCATTGATCAACTTGAACAGGAGGCCATTGTTTGATACAGAGCCACTCCCTGTTTGAACTTGTCTTCTCAAGGACTTGAAAACACTTCAGGTGTGTTTACCTGTGTTTGTTCAGACACCTTCTTAAAGTGAGAGCTGGATGGAACAAAATCACTTTTCCTTGACTGTGCAACTTTGTTGTCAGCCCTGGGCTGAGACGGTAGCCATGTTGAGGTGATTCCACCGTTCCAAACACAAGCAGGGTGTGAAGGATCCGGATGTGATTTAAAACAGACTTTACTGACACTGCTGGTGAGCACAGCAGCAGCAGCACCACGACGACGACAAACAGACAGAAAGAAAAGGAGTGACGCTGGATGAGGGAGCCAAGGAGAAGCTTACCTGAGGATCGGTGAGGACTCAAACTCCCTCCATATCTCCTTCAGTGTCTCCTTCAGTGTCTCCTTCCCTCCCTACTTCAGTTCTTCCTATGCAGAGACAAAGATGAGGCGATGAATCGTCCAGTCGTCCACAGATCTCTGCAGCTCTGAAGAAATGACGACTCTGAAATGATCTTTTCTACAACGTTAATCCACATCCACCCTTCAGTGCCTCCTTCCTTGCCTCCTCCCTGTTCTCCTCTCTTCCTTTCCTCCTTCCCTTCGTCCTCGCTTCATAAATCCTCACCGCTGGAATAACCACAGCTCACACACTCACACAATCTCACACTCATCCACCCTTCAGCCGCACACACACACACACATCCCCGACGACGGTCACCACAAGAAACAGGAGGCTGAAACCACGGCAACCTGACAGCATCCTCAGCCTGAGGCTCCTCCCCCTGCTGCTGACGGGAGGAGAGAGAGCGAAGCTTCCTGCATAGTGCAGCACATACAAACGCATCAGAGCAACGTTCTCCAAAAACCCAAAGCCAAGATTTGGATTTGTTCTCTCACTAAACGAGAACGCCAAATACACTTGAATAACGTCGGTTCCATACAAGCAGCAAAACACATCAGAGCCTGTCGCAGCCTGAGAGACCCCCAGGAAGCTGCTGCAGTCGGTCTCCTCACATTAGGGTTACTTAGTTAACTGTTTCCCCACATCACACACATTCTGTTCTCATACATTTAATGAGTTAAAAGTATGGTGTGCTACACTAGTTCAGACGTCATTAAACACATTTGGATCAATTTAATACAGACTGACACACGGCTGCTGCTCATGAGATGTTTTTGTTTTGAGGATTTATTTCACAAAGTGTTTTCTTTGATGAAATGTCAGCACAAGTTTCATGTCAATAAAGCAAATAGAGACAGAGGGGCATCAGAGATCAGCACCGTGCTATTGTTTGTGAAAGACTGTGCGGATACGTGTGATGTCAAACATCATCTGATGACGTCACATGACGTCTATCACAGTGACGTCATGTAACAGAAAAAGCAAGGTCGTGTCTGAAATATCTGCTGCTGTCTCAGCACCACTTGGACCTGAAGAACCCAGCAGAACCTTGGAGAATCTCTCAGAACCTGGTCAAACTCTGCAGAACCCTGCTGAAGACCAGAGAGCACCCCAGAACCTTGGAGAGCCTTGCAGTCTTTGTGTTCTCTCTCCTTCTTTCCTCTCCCCTTGTTTCCTTTCCTTGTCTCTTCTTCATCACGTTCCTTTCTCCATCCATGTGTGTGTGACATCGGTATGACATCGTCCTGCTTTCATCCAATGGTTTTCCTTTGCTGTGGTCATGTGACAGGCTGTCAGCTCTGGTGTGATTATATAATTTCAGATTCAGTTTGATGTGAAATAATTTCAGAGCAGCTGTCGGTTTTCTGTTCAGAGAGATTCTCCTTCAAACAGAAAACTGTAAGGGTCTAGTCCAGATGTGAGCCCGAACACCCCTGACCACTAGAGTAATAGTACTACCATTATATTTCACTACATTGTGATTACATTATACTATTACTAGATGATGTTATTATACTAGATTCATGACATCACTCTGTATACTGAGGGAAACTAACCAACAGCGTTAATAAAACGCACAGAATGATCTCAGTGTTTAATGCAGCAGCTCTTCTCTCCATCAGCCCCTCACCCCGGGGCTCCGTCCTGCGCATGCGTCTCGTTCTGCAGCAGTCCGTGTATGTGGGCATGTGTGTGCGTGTGTGCGCCAATGTGAGAGTGTGTGCGTGTGTGTGTGTGTGTACACGCGCAGCCAGAGAGCGCGCTCCGCTGACAAACACACGGATCGGTTTAACTCAGCTGTTGGCGCTCAGCGTTGATTAGCCCGGTTCGGCCAGATACATCAGCATGTCGTCCAGCCCGCAGACCCAGGAGCCCAACCAGGAGCCGAACCAGGAGCCGAACCAGGAGCCGAGAGAGGAGAAGGATGCAGCGAAGGAGGAGGTGAAGGAGGAGAAGACCGAGGAGAAAAAGGAGGAGAACCCGGAGGAGGAGAAGGAGGAGAAGAAAGAGGAGAAAACGGAGGAGAAAACGGAGGAGAAGAAGGAGGAGAAGAAGGAGAACAAGAAGGAGGAGAAAAAGGAGGAGAAGAAGGAGTCCTGGAAGGATTTCATCTACAACCCGAGGACCGGAGAGTTCCTGGGCCGAACCGCCAGCAGCTGGGGTAAGACAGGCGGTCTGGAGCCGCATCAGCGGAGGTGTGATTCGGCCGGGCTCGGTCCCGCTCGACTCGGTCCGGCTCGGCTCCCAGCGCGCAATTGGACGCTTCACCTGCTGCTGGACAGCAAAACCGAACCGGGCCGATCTGAGCCGACCTGTGTATGTATACACAGTGATGTACCACGATGTACTGCAGTTCAAGTGACGATACAGTGTGTATTTGTACACGGTGATGTACCACGATGTACTGCAGTACAAGTGGCGATACAGTGTGTATTTGTACACGGTGATGTACCACGATGTACTGCAGTTCAAGTGACGATACAGTGTGTATTTGTACACGGTGATGTACCACGATGTACTGCAGTACAAGTGACGATACAGTGTGTATTTGTACACGGTGATGTACCACGATGTACTGCAGTACAAGTGGCGATACAGTGTGTATTTGTACACGGTGATGTACCACGATGTACTGCAGTACAAGTGACGATACAGTGTGTATTTGTACACGGTGATGTACCACGATGTACTGTAGTTCAAGTGGCGATACAGTGTGTATTTGTACACGGTGATGTACCACGATGTACTGCAGAGTGGCGATACAGTGTGTATTTGTACACGGTGATGTACCACGATGTACTGCAGTACAAGTGACGATACAGTGTGTATTTGTACACGGTGATGTACCACGATGTACTGCAGTACAAGTGGCGATACAGTGTGTATTTGTACACGGTGATGTACCACGATGTACTGCAGTACAAGTGACGATACAGTGTGTATTTGTACACGGTGATGTACCACGATGTACTGTAGTTCAAGTGGCGATACAGTGTGTATTTGTACACGGTGATGTACCACGATGTACTGCAGTTCAAGTGGCGATACAGTGTGTATTTGTACACGGTGATGTACCACGATGTACTGCAGTACATCAGACTGGCATAGTTTTACAGTCACTGCTGTGTTAAGTAGAAAACGTGATGTGATTGGAAGGTGTTTGTTTCCTCTCCTGTGTTTAAATGAAGTGATGTTTGAATGTTTCCTTCAGGTCTCATCCTCCTCTTCTACTTCGTCTTCTACGGCTTTCTGGCAGGAATGTTTTCGCTCACGATGTGGGTGATGTTGCAGACACTCGATGAAAATGTTCCCCGTCATCAGGACCGAGTCTCGAGTCCAGGTGAGGTAACTTTCACTGCACTCCCTGTTGTTGGATCAACGACGAACAAGAAAACCTCTGTAAAAGTTCAGCACTGAGAACCTCTGTTGTCTGGAGAAAGAAGGTTCCGTTCTGGCTGTTGCTGTTTTGGCTTTAGAATCAGTTCTGAATTCACTGCAGTATAAGTGCATTTTCATTTGGTTTTTAGTAAGGCTCAATGTGCTGTTTTAAATATTTAAGTGTACACTGTGTAAAAAGTGACTACAACTTTTCAACCTTTTCAATATTTGAATTATTAATTAACAGCAGAGTAATTACTCTGATGATCAGGAACGGCTCCTTTATAAAGACTATATGTTAAATTCAGACAACAGAGTAGAATGTCAAAGAACCAACCAGAGTCCAGCTGTGGTTCCAGTCAGTCTACCTCATGACCATGGTTCTACTGAGCTGTGGACATCAGAACCTTCTCAGGTCTGGACCTATGCACTGGGTCTATCTATGTCTGTCAGAATCAGACTCAGAATTGTATTTATTGGCAAGTAATTTTTCCATTACAAGGATTTTGTCTTGGTCTGTTGGTGCAAACAGTTAAAGTTTTAAAAAAAAGTGGATAGCAAAAATAAAATAATATTAAGAATGTAAAAAAAGAAAAGAAGAAAAAATGAGATATTATATACAAATAAATACACTAACATGTGTGCAGAATTTCAGGAGGATAGTGCGAGAAAGTGCAAAAAGAGCAATTGTGCGTTCATGTCCATGACAAGTGTCTCTGGGGGTCAGTGGGGGCCTTGTTGCGGAAACTGGCTGCAGATGGGAAGAAACTGTTTTTAGTCCTGATGGACCGCATCCTCCTGCCAGAGGGGAGTGGTTGAAAAAGTCTGCGTCGGGATGTGGGAGGGGTCCACCACAATCCTCCCTGCTTGCCTCACGGTCCTGGAGGTGTACTGGTCCAGGAGGGATTGGAGACTGCAGCCACTCACCTTCTCTGCCGAGCGAATGGTGCGCTGTGGCATCATTGGCCTTGGCAGTGGCAGCAGCGTACCAGATGGTGATGGAGGAGGTGAGGATGGACTCTATGATGGAGGTGTAGAAGTGCACCATCATAGTCTTTGGCAGGTTGAACTTCCTCGGCTGCCGCAGAAAGTCCATTCTCTGCTGTGCCTTCCTGGTGATGGAGCTGATGTTCAGATCCCACTTGAGGTCCTGGGAGATGGAAGGACAGTCTCCACCTGGGCGTTGCACAGGGTGATGGGGACAGGTGGGGCTGCATTCTGTCTGAAGTCCACCACCATCTCCACTGTCTCCAAGTCCACAAGCTCCAAGCTGCTCCAAGCTGTTCTGGCTGCACCAGGTCACCAGATGGTCAATCTCCCACCTGTAGGCGGACTCGTCACCGCCAGAGATGAGTCCGATCAGGGTGGTGTCATCTGCAAATTTAAGGAGCTTGACCGACTGATGACTGGAGGTGCAGCTGTTGGTGTACAGGGAGAAGAGCAGAGGAGAAAGGATGCAGCCTTGGGGGGAACCGGTGCTGATGCTACGGGAGTCAGAGACATGATTTCACAGCTTCACGTGCTGCCTCCGGTTGGATAGTTCAGTCATTAGATAGGATAGGAATAGAATAGGAAGTCTGTAATCAAGCAGACTTCCTGCTGGATTACAGGCATGCTGCCTCCACATGGAAAAGAATTGAACAGAGCAAGTGGAAAATGTGACTGTGAGACTGGACAAAGATGGAAAAAGATCCAGGAAGACCAGTGATCCACTAAGAACCAGTGAAGCCCAGTGTCAGCAGGAACCAGGAGGTCTAGAAGGAGCCATAGTAGCACTGATCAGAGCTCCTACAATCAGGGGCGTAGCACCAAATTTTGGGCCCTAGGTACAAACCATCTTGGTGGGCCCCTACTATAAGTTGTGAAAAAAAAAAACTTCAGGAAAATTAAGTAATATGGTTCTATAGTAATAATATTTATCACTATTATGGATGTTTCTTTTTTATCAGAATACCTCACTGATTCCATAGTGTCTATTTTGTAATTCTGTACAACTGTATTTTAGTGGTTTAAGCATGTATGTGCTTCAGACATACATGTGGCAGTCATAATAGCATATAAATATCTTTGCATAAAAATAAACTAAATGATTATTCCTATCTTTGTTTTGTCTGCAAAAAATCGAAAACAGCGCTAATGGTCTGTGGCTTTTCTGACTTAGAAGATGTCAAAGGGGGTAAAACAAGGGCTGTTAACTTCTGCTGCTGACTGCCTCTGAAGGAGCAGTGCAGAGCTCCGTATGCCAGTGGATCTGATTGGTCACTCCCATTCATTAGGGCTCCATCTCAGGAGAAGCCCAGGGAGTTCACACCATCATAAACGTTGTTTGTTCTCCACATATCTTATGATACAATAACATAGAGTCATGTAGCCTAATTTAGATGGACTACAAAACGAAATGTCTGCTATCCTTTCTGATGTTAATATCCGCTTAATAACGATGTTAGTGTTTTAAGCTCACCTCTGAAGAACTGAGTAAGCAATTGCTTGCCATTATTTGTCTTTCTCTCCCTCTCCTTTCTTTCTTTTCGCTTTTGGAAACCTGATTTCCCTTTCTTGGGAAAGACATGGCTTGTTCTCTGCCAAGTGCCAACCCCCGCCAGAGAGTGTCGACCTCCCGCTCCTTGGGCTGTCAGATCCACCGCTTCAAGTTAACCGGCTATCACGTACGGCCGTGTGGATCGTACCATTCACACTGTTTTAGGGGTGTTAGGGCCCTCCTACAGAATGAATAACTGTTTTAAGAGCTAAGCTGTGCTAATCAACCAGTTTATTTTCACAGATGACCCCTCCTGGTCCAACATAAATAGCATGACAGTGTTAAATGCATATGCATTAATCTATAAAAACAGACTTCTGAGCCCCTTCTGGCTGATAAAGGGCTACTTGTATTTTTCTTCCACACAGCCCAACTAAATTTGTCCCAGTGGTGGTATGCGGCATTACAACAAAAACATTTTCCTTCCAAACCACTGCTGGCATATTATTTATAGCATGTTGGTTGCCATGACAACAGTGATATCTTATCATTTATTTCCCTGTTCAATTGTTCTCCTTTCAGTTTTTGAAGATTGATTATAGATTTGTTTTGTTGCAGGTTTAGTGATTCGTCCTCATGCAGTGGAAATCTCCTACAACCGCACTGACCCAACAAACTACAACCAGTACATCCAACAGCTGCATGAACTCCTGCAGTGTGAGTACAACATGTACACCTACACATCAAGGGATGACTCAGTACAAGTAAAAAACCTCCTGTTCCTAGCAGCCGACTTGGGTCAGCCAACCGCAACCCTGACACTTTATTGTGTCATTGTTTGATTGTAATGGCATAGATTTAATACAAATAGTGACAAAACACATGAAGAATGGTATCGATTGCACAGACAAACTTCTTTATATAAGATTGTCTGTGCAATCACCTCACCAGGTACAGCAGCAGTTTGACGGCTGTGTAGTTGGTGTTGGAAACTCCACTGAAAGTGCCACATTTTCCAGAAGTGCAATCCAGATGTTTCTGGGCAGAGTGAATGATCAGCTGCTTTAGGGTTAGTGTCTCTGCTTTTTACAGCAGAGACACTTTGCGAGGAGCATTACCTGTTATGGTATGTGTTTGTAACAGGTCTATTCATTCAGAGAATAATGAAGGCTGTCCTTCAACCTCACTCTAAAAATGTATACAGAGAGACAGATCAGTGGGACAATAGAGTTATGCAAAGTTGACTTTTATGGTTATCCTATCACAGAGTATTTTGTCCTGCTTTGTGTGTAAAAGGGTGAATGTAGATTATGAAATTGTGCTTGAGAAGGAAATAAATCCCCAGTAAAGGTGTCAATGAAAAGATAAAAAGTACAACATTAGGTCAAAGTTCCAATTAGTGAGAAATTGGCCTGGTTTGAAATATCACCAGCTGTTTTTAGACTGTGTGGACTGTATCGCACATGAAGCTTCATTCAGCAGTAATTCGCCACGTGTGAAACGCGTGGTGGTGGTGGTGAAACTCGTCAAAATGCAGTAATGAAGATTATTGGTCATTGTGTGGCAGTGCTTAAACACTGCCACCTTTAAGCAGTCATCTTTGACGGTGCTCCACCATAACAAATCAAATCAAATCAAATCAAGCTTTATTTATATAGCACTTTTCATCCAATTAAAATGCAACACAAAGTGCTTTACAACGTTAAAAACAGTAAAAACAAGCACCCATCCCTCCCTCCTTCCATATATACACATAGCTGTAAAAACACGCCAACACACACACCCATACATGCACAGACACACACGCCCACACACACTCAGCACTGACTATAGGGAGAAATGGCATGACACTGAGGATCGTAGAAAACGCCCACACTAGGGTCCTCCAGGAGCCATAGGCCATGACCACCGGGGGCGCCGGCACACGGACCCCCGACCCCGACAGACAGGGGGATCCCCACACCAAGGTGAGGAGCCCCCCAACCGGCCGGGCCGAAGGGACCCGCAGACAGAACCCCCAGCAGCAGGCCAGACACAGCCCCCAGTGTGGAGGACACCCCTGAGGAAAAACACTGGAAAACCTAAAAGTTTTAAACTAAAAGAAAGAATAAAAGACCTAAGACATAAGTAAAAAGGTTAAAAGAGTAAAATACTTAAAGTAATAAATAGAAAATAATAAGAACATAGAAATTATAAAACTCTGTTAAAAGCCTGATTAAAAAGGTGAGTTTTTAACCTTCTTTTAAAAACATCGACAGTCTCTGCAGTCCTGAGGTTCTCCGGCAGGCTGTTCCACAGCCGGGGGCCATAGTGGCTAAATGCTGCCTCGCCGTGGGTCTTTGTCCTGGCTTGTGGAATAGTTAAAAGGCCGGTGCCGGAGGACCTCAGGGTCCGCGAGGGTCGATACGTTAAAAGCAGATTAGATAAATAAGAAGGCGCAAGGCCATGAAAACATTTAAAAACTAATAAAAGAACCTTAAAATCGATCCTGAAGCGGACGGGGAGCCAATGCAGCGACTTTAAAACTGGTGTAATGTGCTCCCGCCCTCTGGTCCTCGTCAGCACGCGAGCGGCTGAGTTTTGCAATAATTGTAGGTGTAAAACAACACTCACACTTGTTGTTGTGCTTCTTGTGTTTCCTCACAGATTACAATGACAGCATTCAGGAGCAAAACGACTTGTGTTTGGTTGGTGAATACACTGAGCAGGATGATGAGCCTGTAAAGAAAGTTTGTCAGTTTAAACGCAGTACCTTGCGTCAGTGCTCCGGTCTGCCTGACACCAGCTTCGGGTATGAGGAGGGGAAGCCCTGCATCATTATCAAGATGAACCGGGTCAGTGAAACACTTTGTCTGTGTGCTTTAACGTAAAAAAGGTGAGTTCAGTTTGATGCAAACAGCAGAGGAACCTTAAAGAATACTTTTGGCTTTGTTGTCAGTGAGTCGGTAGTCTGCTGATGTTTTTACTGTATTTTATTGAACGTGAGGCGAATAACTGTTGCCATGGTTACCCTGTAAGTTAGCATACCTGAGGCTCTTATTCAGAACACACCTTCGACCCCATTACACGATGCAAATACTTATAACCAGTCTGTCTGCAGGTCATTGGCCTGAAACCAGAAGGAGATCCCTACATCAACTGTACTGCCAAGGTAACTCACCTGAAGGTGTCCCGCAATGCAGCTGTAAAGCTCAAGCGCTGTAAAAGTATCCACAACAGCATGTAGATGTTTGAGTCTTTGTTTTTAAGTAATTACATCTAAAATGACTCTCTGGCTCTCTGGTAGAGAGACTCTCCATTACAGATGCAATACTTCCCACCTGAAGGACGTCTGGACAAAATGTTTTTTCCGTACTATGGCAAGAAAGCTCATGTGAGTAAATCCTGTCTGCTCAGTTCACTGTTAAGATGCATTTCAATGTCACCAGGTCTTGCGACATAACGTCATTTCTATTATAATAAGTAAATACATGGAAAAGAAGAAACACAGTAAACACGTTTTATTATTGTCTTCACAATGTAAAATAATGGGTTTATGTGTCCCTCAGTTTGTGACATAATGTGCACGTGATCTCGTGGTACATGCACGACACAGGGTTCAAGCTAACCTTGAGATCGGACAGTAGATCCTCGATAATGCATGACGTCACTTCAAAGACTGCCCTGTCTGGAACGTCACACGCCCTGCATGAGTGTGCGTGTCAGTCCGTTTGTGTGACCAGCTGCACTTCAAACTTGTGCCATTGTGAAAGTGATACGTAAACGTTCGGACCTCGCGACTCGCCACCATAACTTTTACAGAAGGTAACTCATTCAGACGTGAGGCTAGATGCCATCAGAATAAAGTAGTGCATGTGTGAATCTCAATGTCAACATTGGGAATGATACGTGCCAATTATGGATGTACGTCATGTCTTGTCTGTGTGTGTGAATGCGCGTGTTTGCTGTGCGTGTCCATTCAAGTCACATCTGGTAGTTTGATTCCCTCAGATAATTTTCAGATCAAGTGTGAGGTCAAGTGGACCCCCCCCCTCTCTCTCTCTGCCTACAGCCGGACTATGTGCAACCTCTGGTCGCAGTAAAGTTGTTGTTGAGAAAAGAAGACTACAACATCGAGCAAACGGTGGAGTGCAAAGTTGAGGGTTCGAACCTGCGCAACAGCGACGATCGGGACAAGTATCTGGGTCGTGTCACTTTCCGTGTCAGAGTGTCAGAGTAATCTGATGGATCGGTTGCCATGGACACCACCGACTGGGTTTACTCTGGAAACAGAGCTCCAGCTTAGGACACTTTTTAAAACAGACTTGATCTGATTCTGCCTGTCTGAATCTGGCTCTTCCTGGTTAGATTCTGACGAGGTAAACAAATTTGGACCTCTGAGACATAAAATGGTGAAACACTGCTGGAATCCTTCAGACCTCTTTGTCGCGGTTCGCAGCTAGTTAACCCTAACCCTGGGGCACAGGAGCTTTACCAAGTCCAGATTTGAACCCTTGCGGAAACTAAACAGAAACTGTGGAGGAGGATGTTCAGAGAGGCAGAGCAGATCAGGTCTGTGATGGAAGCATGTGAGCCGGTGGCACAATGTGTTGTTTTTAAACTTGCGTATGTTAGTGATGTAATAAAACACTTTAATGATTCCAGCTGTGTGAAACAGCAGCAGCACAACAAATACTGAGTCACACTGAGACACAAAAAGTTTACATTTGATGACTATTGTTACGTTTACAACCGGGTGGTCAGTAAACGGATTACTCTGCCTCTACCTGGCAACCCTAAAGCACAGGAACTGCCTTGATAAGTATCATAATCCTGCAGCAGCAGTCCTCTACTGCGGTTTATATTCAGCAGTATTAGAGGACTGAATTTATGCCAACATTTCAAGAGCAGTTTTTTAAACAAACTCCCACAAATTGTGGAAATCAAGTGAGAACAGACAAAAGTTCAAGTGTAGGAGTAGGATGGCGTTGCGGCAACTTTATTACTGACCACAAACGTCTCAGTTTTATTTTGTTATTGTTGTGATTTATGAAAAAAGAAAAAAAAAAACGTGTCAGCAAAAAATGCCAGCTGCTGTTTCTTGTCTCTTCTCCCAGTCAGATTGTGACTTCAGAAAATATTATAAATAGTAATAATACAGAGTATGACACTGCCCTCGCCCGGCATTTGTCAAAAAAGGAAACAAGTTCATCTCGTCACTGTTTTATTGTCCGTTGTCATGTCAGCAGGATTTTGTTTTTGGGTAACATTTATTAGAAATACTTTGTAATGACTTTTTCTGTGCACTTACAACCACTTGTTGTACAGTTTTCTAAATGTGAATTTGCGTGTGACTGTGGTGATGGTGTTGTGCGACTATTGAACAAGATGACATCATCAGCAGAGCTCCAATCAGTGAATCTCTTTATTCATGACATCTCGCTGCTGTGTAAATGTGCTGTGATGTCTTTGTTTGTATCCTGAATGAAAGACACTCCTCTAAAACAAACAAACTGAGCCATCTTTCATCATTATCTGTCTGCCCGAGGGCCACAACAGGAGCCATATCGATGATGCATCTACTCTGTTGCAAATAAAACATAATGCTCCGATAATGAATAGCGATCTTAAAATCTCTTTTCTCCCACACTTGTTGACACTTGCTCTTTTTAGAAACACAGTGTGCTTCCTTAAACCGGCCAACCAAGGCAGGCTCCAAGTGCACACTAGTCGCAACGTCCAGTATCAACAGATAGATGCTGTTGTGGTTGATAATACAACAGTATCAATCACTTGGATGTAAAGTCCTGGACCGTTGTGGTAATCAGGGAGGTGAGTCAGAAAGGTTGAAGTTAGCGTTTAAGGGTTGAGGTTAGGGGACATGAGACATGATTACTGATGCAGGTTTTTGTCGTGATTTTAGCCACTAATTAGGTAACAGCTCCACTGAGAAAAAGACACAATTAATTTAAACAGAAGACACTTGTCAGTCCCTCCAGGAATTCGCGATGTTGCGATCGCAACAATTAACGCAAATTCAACCAATCTCCGCGAATTCTGTGCGACCTTGCAATTTTGTCCAATCACCGCGACTTTTCCGCAATTTTGGCCCGCCTCCCGTGAGTTCCACCAATCATAGTCAGGTACCCCTGACTGCTGCGTGCAGTTCGGGGCGGGAGCTCAGCGTTGCTCAAAGTCATCATGCTATTGGCTGAATCTAAGATTTGACTCCGCCGGAGACAGTAAAAACAAGCTCCATCGTACGCTCCTAGCATAGTCGCAAACCTGTATTAGGTTCCACTCTGAATTACATTAGATACGCCTGCAGGGTGAGGGTTAGATCATCACCAAACTGTTGCAAAATGAAGTAAAGTTGAATGCTGAGCTCCCGCCCCGAACTGCACACTGCAGTCAGGGGCTTCGCATCATAGCAGTCCCCAGCGCAAACGTAATGCACGTACGTCACCGGATTCACTTTTTTGTATATAGTTTGAAGATGCAAACATGTGCCATAGTAACGTCTCTCACTAAAGACCAAAAACAATTCCCTGATGTTCTTCACCTAAGCGGAGGTAAACTGTTTTCACCCCGTGGAATATTGAGGTGGAACACAAACCAAAACCTTCCACTGACAAACACTTTTCTACCGTAAACATATCAGGAGAATGGGTGAAACCAGCGGAACACAGACCAGACAAACCACCGTGATGAAGCTGCTGCATCCAGATCTGTGGCAGCACTGAAACAATGAAGGTCAGTTAGATTCATTAACTGACGTGACGAGCTGTGAGCGTGTGTGTGTGAACACGCGTGTGCCAGGATGTGGAATTAACTTTTTAAACTTTTAATATTTTTAATGAATTATACAAAATAAAGAAAAAAAATGCAACATTTTAAGCATTTTTTTTACCGTCTCCCGCAATTTCATCGACACAAATACGCTTAAAACATCGCAACTTTCATTGCAACTTTTTAGAAAAGCTGCCGTGAATTCCGGCATTTTAGGCCGCAACAATCTGGAAAAATGCCCGCGAAATCCTGGAGGGACTGACTTGTGCTCAATAAAGGATCCATCCTCCATGAAGGACCTAGGATCCCTAATCTGTCTCTATAGCTACCAGTAGCAGTGATTCCTAACACGTCTCTGGGGGTCATCAGGTGGAAACCTCCCTTCAACGCTGTTTCTCCTACTTAGTCCCACGACACCTCCAGGAGGCTAGGAGGTGAACTCTGGAGTCCCAGAGTCGCCCCCCCTAGTGCCAGTTCACACTGCTGCTACACAATCCAACCAGCACTGCCACGTTCAGCTGACCCAGGCCTGTTTAGGAGATGCTCCAGGTAGTAACCAGTGTTGATGCTACCATTTAGCTAGCTGCTAAATGCTAATGCTAACTGCTAATCCAACCAGCACTGTCACGTTCAGCTGACCCAGGCCCGTTTAGGAGATGCTCCAGGTGGTGGCCAGTGCCGATGCTACCATTTAGCTAGTGCAAATGCTAATGCTAACTGCTAATCCAACCAGCACTGCCACGTTCAACTGAGCCAGGCCTGTTTAGGAGATGCTCCAGGTAGTGACCAGTGCCAATGCTACCATTTAGCTAGTACAAATGCTACTGCAAACTACTAATTGCTTAAAATATACTACTAACAAATCACTATTGTTAAGTGCTGCACTGCTACCCTAGCACTAGATGCCACACACAACTGCTAAGTGCTAAGTGATTATGACAGAAGGCAAGCAAAACAGGAGCACAAACGAAACAAAGCTGTATCTTACAACACAAACTCACCTAAGCTGGTCACATGGTCCCGCAGAGAGACTCTAGCAGGCCACTTCCTCACCTTCTAACCACTTACTTCCAATTCCTGGATCTCTGCCTATTGGGAGAGGGAAAAAGGGGCGGGGAAAGCAGAGCAGAGGAGAGGTGTCTGTTTAGACTGTATCCTCTCCTCCTGCCGGGTTAGGCATGTCCTCTGCCTCCCCCTTCTCCCTCATTGCCTTTATTTCACCCCCCAACTACTATTGTTTCTCCTAATCCATATCCACTGACTAGATCTTGCAGCCTCATCTGACATCTCCCTCACTGTCTTCCTCAAATTCTGCCCCTGCACTCCCAACTCCCTCAAAAGTGAGACAGCTGACCCTGCAACAAAACCTCTACACCCCACTTCAACTGGACGAACCCTGGTCTTCCATCCTCTCTGCTCGGATTCTGTCTTTAAGTCAGCATATCTAGTCCTCTTCCTCTCATAAGCTAAAAGTATGAAAGGTGATGTTAAAGTGACATAAACACCCTGGGTATAGTTGCAGTCATATTTGAACAAATTTAAGATGAGGTTCTCTATGTGTTGGCTGACAGGCAAGTACAAGGAGAGGAACGCCTTAACTGATCAAATGTGGCAATGTTTCCCTACTTTGGAAATTCAGATTAGGATTAGGGTTAGGGTTTGGTGGAGTGAGCATGTTTCTTAATTTTTCACAACTGTGAATGTCTTTGCACAGGCAACAGGGGTCTGCGTGAGGTCGTCCAGCCGCCACAATCTTTCCTCTAAGAGGTTTATTCAATTAAATCAAAGGAGGTAGTTTTGGGGCTGTATAGAGAATAAGCCATCTTTGTCAAGTCAGCTACAGAGTAAGGAGGACCCCCAGTGTCCAAAGAAACCACTGCAGCTGGTGACCATGGAGGAGCAGAACAATAAGTGCTTTGAATTTGATCATTTACAAACATATATATCATGTTAATGAACTGAATATAGATCTCAAAGTAATGTTCACATGCTGAGACCATTACAAGTGCATGCAGCATATGACAGAGGAGTAATCCTCGGCAATAATATTTTATACACAATCAAGCTGCTATCCAAATAGAACAACACACTCAAAAGAGCAAAACCTCAATTCCTGAAGGAGTAAATAATCAATATATTTGAAATAAGTGCAAAAATATCAAAGAAGAATTCATAGATGCATAAATATTTAGAAAAGTAAATAAATGAATACATTTCATAAGGCTCCAGCTGTCGCCCTTAAATAATAAATACGAGAAACAATAGTAAACATTAATGCTGTCCTGCATCCAAATGTGGTCACCACCAGATGCACCTTCAGAGTACCTGGAGGGGTCAGTACCTTAAACATGATAAGAAAGATGAATCAGTTGGGAAATCTCTCAATTTTTACACCCTCTAGTCTACTACATTTATAGAAGCAGAGTTTTTGGAAAAAAGTGTATTTGAAAAGACACACACACACACACACACACACACACACACACACACACACACAGGAACTCTCTTAATACAGCCCCAAAAGATCTGCCTCTTCAAATAAAATCCTCATGATTTAAGCAAGGCAACTGAAAGACAGAATCAATATTCCAGAGGACCATTTATTTTTTTTATTGGCAATTAATCAATTAGCATTTAGACCAATAGGAATCTGCATTAGCAATCTCTCTATCCAGAGTCTTTCATGTCTCCTCCGTTGGCCTCCCGTCCAGGTAGGGCAGGTCTGAAGGCCTGCAATGGCTAAATATTGCATGGAATGAATTTGGAAGTGTTGAACCAGGGGGGTGTCCAGTCTGCCGTCCCCAGTGGTGTACAAATGTTGCGCCAGTGTCGCGGCCAAGGTCTGTCCCGTCTCCCCTATATATAGAGGAGGCCGCAGGTCTGGCAAATAATGCAGTACACCAGATTTTTGCTTTGCAAATTAAATTGACCCACAATTGAAGCTCCTACACCTCCATGGGAGTTGTACAAGAAGGACATCGGCTTAAATGCCCAGTGTCTCATTTGAACGTTGGTTTTGGGTTGTTTATTGCATGCCGCCCGAACTAGTGCATCCTTTAAACTTTTGTTCTTCCTAAAAGCCGATATGACTTTATGTTTACTCAAAATGTCGTGGTCCGACAGGTGAGTTTGAAAGTTAGTTTTTATTCGGCTGTGGAGATCAATGTGAAGATGGGAGTAAACGGTATCCAGAGGTACTATTTTTTCAGGTGGAGGAGCGTCGCCGGCCCCCAGGAGCCGCTGCCCAGGTGCTGCGGAGAAGGTATGATTAGAATTCTTATTGTCAGCGTCATCAGTACCGTTAACCAGACCCAGATGTTTCGGACGAGTGGGAGAGAGAGACGCCAGAGTGTCGCGCTTTATGGATCTGAGGAAGTGTTTGGAGTATCCCCTCTGTTTGAGGCTGCGAAAGAGAATGGAGATGGAGTTGTGTAGGTCAGTTTCTAGAGATGAAATCCTGTGAAAGCAAATGATCTGTGATTTAACTATACCTCTGAAGGTATGTTTAGGATGAAAGCTGGCCTTGTGTAGGAGCGCGTGAGTATCTGTAGGCTTGAAGAAGACTCGTGTAAGTAACCGTTTCTGCTGAGAATTGATGTGGGAAAAAAACACCGTGGTGTCCAAAAAGTCAATTTTATGTGGGTCCAGTTGATATTTACCTTTAATGGATGAGTGGTGATTGTTAAGGATGTTGATGAAATGTTTAAAGTCCACCTCCCCGTGTTCCCAAGCTCCAAAAATGTCATCTAAGAATCTGTAATAAAAGGATGGTTTAAGCCAGGGGTGTCAAACTCAAATACACAACGGGCCAAATCTGAAAACCTGGACATAGTCGCGAGCCAACATTATATTATTATAATATGATATATATATATATACACACACATATATATATATATATATACATATATATATATTTATGTATATATATATATATATATATATATATTATAATTATAATTATCAACATTATTATATTGATATATTGATATTATATATAAATAGAACTAGCCTTTACAGCAGCCTCACTTTGTGATGTGGCTTTTTTGAACATAGTCTGTTGTGAAACCAAACTTATTTTCATCTCCTTTACTTTCTGGCTCCTTTGACTCATGTCCAGGTCCTTGGCCTTGTCCTGGTGTTTCATAGTGTCGTCTAATGTTGTTGTCCGTGGTTATCGCTCCACATACTAGACGGGGTTGGTCTGAATAGCAATAGGTGAGCTCCGGATATTCTGGTCCAGTTACTGACAAATATCCGAATATTTGGGTCATGCAGCCGCGGTGGCCGGGACCAGGGGTGGCGGCGAGGGCGAGGGTGAAGGGGAAGTGTTCGTCGGAGTCCGACGGCGTTAGCGTGAATATCTCCTGCTGGTGGCACAGTAGCAGTGTCCTGGTGTGCCACTGGTGCAGATGCTAAGTCAGGTGGCGGCGGCGGCGGGGTGGAGGTGGTTGGGTCAGTAGTAGCGTGCGGTTGCTATGACTACTGTCAACAGAGGAGAGGGTGTTTATGGGTCCTGTCCTGATTGACGTGCCAAAACAGAGCAGAGCATTCTGGGGTTTGTAGTATTAGCCATACATGCGCTGTATAATACCGGCGGGCCAGCTTTAGTAGTCATCTGGTATAGGGTTAGGGTTAGGTTTGGTATATCTATCTCGATGACTCCCCCTACCTCGTCCACCGACTGGGTAGTTGAGCATGGGGAGCCAAAGGCAATGCACTGGCCGTCGCACGTCGTCATGGATTCTCCTTCCCGGTCAAGTATATCATCTTACCGTCCCCTCCGTGGGTTATTATACTCTGATGGAGTTTTTTTTAGAAAATTATGGAATCTTTAATCTTTCCAGGAAGTGGTTTAAGGTAGGTTTTTCTAACTATTTGGGGTTAACTGGACCCATTTTTGGTATTTTTCCGGAGGAAGCTGTGTTAATGTTGTTGATGGCGAGGAGGATGGAGACAGAGCTTGGGGTGGGTGGGTCTGTGGGGACCGTAACCACCCCGTGTACCTGGAGAGGCGTTGGCGCTCTGCCTCCCCCCACTCGATCACTGCTGCGGAGGCGTGGTGGAGGAGAGCTGTGGAGGAAATCCTTTGTTGTTGTTGATGGCGAGGAGGATGGAGACAGAGCTTGGGGTGGAGGGTCTGTAGGGACTTCTACCACCCCGTGTGCCTGGAGGGGCTCTGCGCTCTGCCTCCCCCCACTCGACCACCACCGTGGAGGAGCGGCGGGAGGAGAGCGATGTTGTTGAAAATGGAGACGATGGAGACCGAACCTGGGTTTATTTGTTGATGGCGAGGAGGATGGAGACAGAGCTTGGGGTGGAGGGTCTGTAGGGACTTCTACCACCCCGTGTGCCTGGAGGGGCTCTGCGCTCTGCCTCCCCCCACTCGACCACCACCGTGGAGGAGCGGCGGGAGGAGAGCGATGCTGTTGAAGATGGAGACGATGGAGACCGAACCTGGGTTTGCTTGTTGATGGCGAGGAGGATGGAGACAGAGCTTGGGGTGGAGGGTCTGTAGGGACTTCTACCACCCCGTGTGCCTGGAGGGGCTCTGCGCTCTGCCTCCCCCCACTCGACCACCACCGTGGAGGAGCGGCGGGAGGAGAGCGATGTTGTTGAAAATGGAGACGATGGAGACCGAACCTGGGTTTGCTTGTTGATGGCGAGGAGGATGGAGACAGAGCTTGGGGTGGAGGGTCTGTAGGGACTTCTCCCACCCCGTGTGCCTGGAGGGGCTCTGCGCTCTGCCTCCCCCCACTCGACCACCACCGTGGAGGAGCGGCGGGAGGAGAGCGATGTTGTTGGAAATGGTGTAGACCGAACCTGGGTTTACTTGTTGATGGCGAGGAGGATGGAGACAGAGCTTGGGGTGGAGGGTCTGTAGGGACTTCTACCACCCCGTGTGCCTGGAGGGGCTCTGCGCTCTGCCTCCCCCCACCTCGACCATCACCGTGGAGGAGCGGCGGGAGGAGAGCGATGTTGTTGGAAATGGTGTAGACCGAACCTGGGTTTACTTGTTGATGGCGAGGGGGATGGAGACAGAGCTTGGGGTGGAGGGTCTGTAGGGACTTCTGCCACCCCGTGTGCCTGGAGGGGCTCTGCGCTCTGCCTCCCCCCACCCCACCACCTTTGTGGAGGAGTGGTGGAGGAGAGCTGTGGAGGAAATCCTCCGCTGTTGTTGATGGCGAGGAGGATGGAGACAGAGCTTGGGGTGGGTGGGTCTGTGGGGACCGTAACCACCCCGTGTGCCTGGAGAGGCGTTGGCGCTCTGCCTCCTCCCACTCGATCACTGTTGCGGAGGAGTGGTGGAGGAGAGCCGTGGAGAAAATCTTGTGTTAAGGTTATGTTTTAGAATTAGGTTAAGAGCAACTGGTTAGGGTTAGGACCAGTGTCTGGATCAGAACCAGATCCAGGTTCATTGGTTAGGGTTAGGTGCTCAGGTTAAGTCGGCTTTAGGAGGAGTGGTTAGGTTAGGAGAAGAAAATCTCATTTTTTCCACTGTGTGGATTTAGTGCACGGGCTACAGGGGTCTGCACGAGGTCACCGTTACCACACTCTATATGCCAAACATGCTTGAGCCAGTGGTGAGCAAAATTGGGGCTGCACACAAACAGGCACCATTTCTAACCAAAGTTAGACAAGGAGGACCCCTACTGGGCAAAGGAGGAGGCTGTCAGCTAAAACCACAACAGGAGGTAAGTGCCAGATGTCAAAGTTCATGAACAATAAAACATATATATGTGTATATGTATGTCCCTGTCTGAAAACAGTAAATTGCAGAAAGATCAAATCATTCTTATAATATATACAACACAAGAAAACATTCTTCAGTAAGATAAATAAGGAAGAACACGCTGCACATCAAAGAAGAGAGAAAAAAATCATTATTACATGCCAGAACATGCAAAATTGTCAAACATGCAATTCAATAAATAAATAAATAAGTGAATAAATAAATACAAGTGCTGTTTTCCTCCTGGTGTAGCTGCACTCAAGCACGACTCCCGCAACCCAGGGGGGATTTTTACGGTGTCCTCGAGGAAAGGTAAGAGGTAAGAAGAAAAACGGTACATGGTCAATGTGCAGCCCCAAGAAAAAAGAAGACCTGTAACTGGACTCAAATCATTTAATGATTTTTGTTCAGGCAATCAACAGGACAGCAAAGTCACGTTTTTAGGACCTTTTATTTGTTTTTAAATTGCATTTAGTCCCGACGGGACTTGAGTTTTCAATTTGTTAATCCAGAGTCCCTCCTGTCTCCTCCGCTGGCCCCCCGACCAGGTTGGGCAATTTTGGAGGCCTGTGATGGTCAACTGTTGAACCGGGTGATTCTGAAAGTGTTGGACCAAAGGAGTGCCCAGTCTGCCCGCCCCAATGGCATACAGGTGTTGATTGAGACGGGTGGCTAGCGTGTGAGCGGTTTCTCCTATGTACAGGAGTCCGCAGGTTTGGCAGGTGATGCAGTAAACTATGTTTTTGCTCTGTAGATTAAAATGACCAGTAATGGGGGCCCCTACCCTCCCGTGTGAGTTGTATATGAAGGTAAGTGATTTAAATTTTTCCCCATGTCTGATCTGTGCCTTGTTGGTCTGCCTGTTAAAAGGTGCGCGTACTAGCGCATCTCGCAGACTCTTGTTTTTTCTGAGTGCTGAAATGACTCTGTATTCTCCCAGATGTTCATGATCAGTCATGATATTCGGGAAGTTGGTCTTGAGCCTATTGTGAAAGCTAATGTAATGGTGGGAGTATGTGGTGACCAAGGGGAGCAGTTTTTCAGGTGAGGTGTTGTCATCCCCCCCGTGGAGCCGCCGCCGAGCAGCTGTGGAGAAAGAATCCTGGTCAACTGTTGCCGGTGGGGAGTGAGTGGGAGAGAGAGCAGCCAGAGTGTCCCGTTTGATTTTACGGAGGAAACGTCTAGCGTAACCTCTTTGACGGAGGCTGCGGAAGAGCACGGAGATGGAGTTGTGAAGGTCTGATTGTAAAGAGGAAATTTTATGGAACCTAATGATTTGAGATTTAACTATGCCTTTGAAAGTATGTTTTGGATGGTAGCTGGATTTATGTAGGAGAGCGTGTGTGTCGGTGGGTTTAAAATAGACCCGTGTAAGTAACTGTTTTTGGTGGGTATTGACTTCATTGAGGAACACGGTTGTGTCCAAGAAGTCGACCTTTTCTGAATCTAGCTGATGTTTGAGTTTGATGGCTGGATGATGATTATTGAGAATGTGAATGAAATTGAGAAACTCTGTCTCTCCGTGCTCCCACGCTCCGATGATGTCGTCCAGGAACCTGTAATAGAATACCGGTTGGAGCGGGCACTTCTGGAGCGCCTCTCTCTCCCACTCACTCATATACAGATTTGCATACGATGGCGCATAACGATGTCCCATAGCCGTCCCCTGCACCTGTAAGTAGTATTTGTTATCAAACACAAAATCATTCTGTCTGAGACACAGTTCAAGCAGTCGCAAGATTTCCTCGTCCGGTCTGTTTTTGTCCGGGTATCTGCTAAAGATTGTTTTAACTGTTTGAAGGCCCATGTCTGTATTTATATTAGTGTATAAGCTATCAATGTCTATGGTAAAAAGTTGTGCATTGGTGGGTAATCGCAGGGGGCGGATTTTGTCCAGGAAATCATATGTGTCTCGTAGGTAGCTGGGATGTCTGCTGGAGAGAGGGCCCAGAAAGGAGTCAATGTATTGTGAAATGTTGTACGTAGCGCTGCTGCAGTCCGACACTATCGGTCTGCCCGGGGGGATCACATGCGGAACTGTCCACGTTTGCGGATCCTTGTGGATCTTGGGGAGCAGATAAAATTGTCTGTCCCTAGGATTGTCGGGGCCGAAGAGGAAATCCCTCTGCTTGGCTTTTATGTATTTAAGGTGATAAAGTTTTTGGACTACCATTCTAATCTGGGCCTGGGTCTGATGTTGAATGCTCCCGTCAATTGTCTTATAATACTTCATGTTGTTTAGTTGCCTATTGGCTTCAAGAGCATATTGTTGCTTGTCCAGAATAACAATTTTAGACCCCTTATCGGCAGGTTTTATCACGATATTGGGGTTGTTTTGTAGTTCCTTGATCACTCTCAGATCTTCCCGTGACATGTCACCTACAGATCGAGGCGGGACATAAGAATTCAGACATCGGCGATCCATTTTGATCAATCTCCTTACTCTCGCGTCCAGCTGCTCCCAGGCAGGTTCCCAGCTGGACGGGAGGGTGAAGGGAAGAGCCTGTGGGGTGCGGTTCTGAAAGTAATCTATTAGTTTAATACGCCTATGGTATAGATACAGGTCCCTGTGAAAGTCTTGTTTATTGAATTGAGTGGGTATGGGAATGAAGGTGAGCCCTCTCTCCAGCAGACGAACCTGGGCCCCACTGGGTGTAAAGAGTGTGGAGAGATTTAGGATGTTGGAGGTGGACCCCCAGGACAGGTCCACCTGAGCTGGAGGGTCAGCACGGAAGGCCAAAGCTGGGTCCGACGTGACTCCTGAAAGGTAAGTTGTATTATTAATGTGGGGAGGAAAAGGGGAGGAGGGAGAGGGAGGTCCGGGTACCTGGTTAGGTTGGGAGGATATTATAAATTTAATTTCAATTGTGTGCACCAATGTCGGAAAATGTGTAAAGCTGTGGTACTGGTCCAGTGGATGTTATCCGGACAGGTGGTGAAGTGGCCGCTCGGCAGCGGCTCCAGGAGGGGGAGGCGGCTGGAAATGAACTGGTTTATTACCGTTAGATTGGACTGTTGTTCCTGTGAAAGAAGGGGTGAAAAGTTGATGATTGGGAAATGGATAGTGGCATTGGGGAAGACAGACTGGGCCCTCCTGTAAACCATTCTAAGTTGTTTAATTGATGTCTTAGGGTTAGGGTTAGGGTTAGGGGGTTAGGGTTAGGGTTAGGTTGGGGAAAACTAGGGTTAGGGTTAGGGTTAGGGTTAGGGTTAGGGGGTTAGGGTTAGGGTTAGGGGTTAGGGGTTAGGGTTAGGGGGGGTTAGGGGGTTAGGGTTAGGGTTAGGGTTAGGTTTGGGTTAGGATTGGGGTTATGGGTTAGGGATTTCTGCTTATGTGTACTGGCCTATTGATCCGGTAAACTGTGTGGTGGACTGTAATGTGCAAGGTGAGTAGCTTACTTATCGTTGAGACCGTTTGGTGTGATGGTGTTGAGTTTGCTGATCCAGATCTTCTCAGCTCTCTTTCTCTGTCCACAGGTCCAGCGGTCGTTTGCTTCTACCCCGGAGATGACAAGATGGCTGAGGGAGTGTTGTTGAAAATGGATAACCAGAGGAGTTTGCTTTTTGCCTTCCCCAATGCTGTACAGATGTTGTTTCAGTCTTGTTTGTATGGTGGCCTGTGTTTCTCCGATGTAATGTTTATTGCAGAGGGTGCATGTGATGATGTAAACTGTATTTGTAGTATTGAGGGAAAATGAACCGAAGGTTGGAAAAGCTGTACCGGCGTGTGGATTATGAATAAATTTTCTATTTCTATAATGTGTGGAGAGTTGTGTGTGTGATGGGGGTCTATGGTCTGTGAATTTGGATCGTGTGAGGATGTTTTGTAGGCTGGGATTTTTTCTAAATGCAGATATTATTCTATGATTGTGTATGGCTGGATGTTCTTGCTGAATTACAGAGAAATTGTGTTTCAGGAGGCGGTGCAAACCTGTTATTTTGTGCGAAAATGTAGAAACCATAGGTATGAGTGACAGGGGGTCAGTGGCGGTGTGCTGTGCATGGGGTGTGTGTTGTGGTGCTGTGTGTGTATGTGTTGAGCTGCCCCCAATCCCCCGGTGTGTTGGGGACGGGGGCAGCCCCGCGCTCCGGACCTGGGGCGGGTGGGATGAGTGAGTGGGAGCGAGAGAGGCCAGGGTGCTGTTTTTAATTGTGCGAAGATAGCGTTTTGAGTAGCCCCTGGTCCTCAGGCTGTTGAACAGAATCTGTGTGGCGTGATCAAAGTCATGTTTATTGGAACAAATACGGTGAAAACGGATGATTTGGGATTTTATGATGCCTTTAAATGTATGTTTTGGGTGATAGCTAGATTTGTGCAGAAGTGCGTGTGTGTCAGTGGCTTTAAAGAAAACTTTGGTGTTCATTTGTTTGTGTGTGTCATTGAGTGGTTGGAAAAAGACTGTTGTATCTAGAAAATTGACCTGTTGTGGATCTATGGTATATTTAACGCGGATTGTGGAATGGTGACTATTCAGTGTGTTAATAAAGTCCGGAAAAAGAGAGATGTCATGGGGCCATATACCAAAAATGTCATCCAGGAAACGGAGATAAAGTGTGGGTTGTAGTGTACATTTTGCTAAGGCTTCTCGCTCCCACTCACTCATGTAGAGGTTGGCGTAGGAAGGTGCAAATCTCTGGCCCATGGCTGTCCCGTGGATCTGAAGAAAATATTTATTGTTGAAAAGAAAATCATTATTGGTTAAACACAGTTCTAAAAGTTGGATGAGTTCATGGTCTGGTCTGGTTTTATCCGGGAATCTATTGAAAATGGAAGATACTGTCTGTAATCCTAAACCGGTGTTGATATTGGTGTATAGGCTGTCAATGTCTATTGTAAACAGAAATGATTTGTTGGGGACAGCCATGGGCCTGATTATGTCCAGAAAATGATAGGTGTCCTTGATGTAACTGGGGTGTCTGGTGGAGAGGGGGCCTAAGAAGTGTTCAATATACTGGGACGTATTGTAGGTGGCACTGTTACAGTCTG